>CABFVX010004747.1:23367-42958 GCA_902151425.1 Timema shepardi
ATACCACCGAGATCAACTCTTTTTACTTAAAAATATAAAAATATAAAACTTATTTTCATTGTAACCCCCTTTGTATTTTTTAATTTTCAAGTTGGCCCTTACGAGTAAATGATTTTGACACGCCAAGTGTAGATCGTAGAAATATACCAGTGTACTGAAGCACCTTATTATTTATTTAGTCAAAAAATATATTTGGTTAAGAACCCCAGCCACGGCCAAAATGTGATTTTTTATAGCTACATTCTGTAATTTAGGCCCGATATAATTTATCAAACTGATTGTAGGGCCTACTTCTGTATTTCTGTGCTGAGAGTTATATTCAAGCAAGTTAGCTGATTACGGATGGTTTACAATCATACAAATCGTAGGTATTTACTTACCACAACCCATCATACCACATCTACAGTATTAGTCTTATTTTAGTGGTAATGTAGGCCTATGTCTCATGAACACTTACCATGGACTGTAGTGAAAACAGTAAAAATAACAGACGGTTTTATGTTAAATAAAGCATGTAGACTAAATACATAACAAAAAGGGCTCTATCGAAAACTTTTCCTTAAATTGTGAACTGTGCTGATCACTACCCAGTGTGACCAACTGCTCGGTAAGACTGGAGACTGGACGTCAGTGATTATAGTGATGGGGAAGATGGTAACAGTGAGAACACGATACTTCGTATTAGTGCTATGAATGTTTGTCCCTGTACCATTAATAACATATTAGTGTTATGAAGGTTTGTCCTTGTACCATTAATAACATATTAGTGCTATGAAGGTTTGTCCTTGTACCATTAATAACATCATATTAGTGCTATGAAGGTTTGTCCTTGTACCATTAATAACATCATATTAGTGCTATGAAGGTTTGTCCTTGTACCATTAATAACATCATATTAGTGCTATGAAGGTTTGTCTCTGTACCAGTAAGAACATCATATTAGTGCTATGAAGGTTTGTCTCTGTACCAGTAAGAACATCATATTAGTGCTATGAAGGTTTGTCCCTGGACCAGTAAGAACACGTTACTACATCAGAGGAGTGCTATGAAGGCTTGTCCCTGGACCAGTAAGAACACGTTACTACATCAGAATAGTGCTGTGAAGGTGTGCTAGCTTGTATCGTGTCGTTGTTGATAACAAAGCTACTGGTCCTGGACCGCCATATAAGGAAGGCACGCTTCACACACGCCCATCTCAGTGAAGAGCTGTTTCTGGCAAGTTACATCACGTAACACGGACACACAAGACAGAGCAACACGCTCACAAGATGTCCCTACGGTCAACACCGACCAATAGCACGTTATAGTGTACAATACTTGCCATGTCTTGGGACATCCCACCACACACTGGGACAGCTAGCTCTCCTGGGACACGCCACTGTCTGTATGGGAACACCACATCTCGCACGGAGTAACAATAGTCCTCTTGTGGACACCTCATTCCTTATGGGGACACCACATATTACAAGGGAACATGACAATCCTCTTGGGAACACAAAGTTAGGTCTCTGGGGACACCACAGTTCACCTGGGAACACTACAGCCAATCTAGTGACACTACAGCCAATCTAGGGACACTACAGCCAATCTAGGGACACTACAGCCAATCTAGGGACATAGTTTACTGAATCTATGTCGAATTGTTTGTGGACGGTTCATGATTATAATCACATTATTATAAAGATTCAGAACTATTCATGTATATTTTCTTCCTGATAATATTTATTTCAGCAAACTTGTTGTATGGTTTTAATTTTTCATGTTAAGGGAAAGTATTGTAATCGTGAACATTTTTTACCTTGAGATTATGATGAATCTTTACGTTTTATGTGTGTTTGAAACCAAAAAATTAGATTTTATAATGTTGTCTGTCCCTATTTTTATCTGTTTGCCTATCTTTATGTTCCTGGCCACAAATCAGAAAAGAATTGATGGATTTTGTTCAAACTCGATAGGCCTATAAGGTATTACTTAGGTTTTTAAAATTTATTTTTACCTTAGCTTTCAAATTAAGGGTATTTTACTGATGAGTAATCTTTTATATATGAAATATTTTCAAAATGGTTTTAAAGATATCGTTTAAAATGTATTTATGAGATGTGTTGGATATGACAAACAAAATAGTGTACTTGTTTTTTGGGGTAAATTTGGTTTGAGGGTAGTACTGAGGGCTGATGTTTAAAAAAATTTAATATTAAAAAATGGGGGGGCTTTAGCGATTTGGTCTGTTAAGTCAACAACCCAAAGGCTTGTTTGATTTCAATACATCCGGAGCATGTCATGCACTCTATCCTTTGGCTGGTTAGTGCTGCCTGCACCATCTGGTAGAAACTCCATGTACTAGGGGAGTTTAGGACGTGTGGTAGTTCCTGTTGGCTTGCACACTGAATTTCTATGAGTGAGCATGAAAGGACATATCAGTTTTTCAAGAAGGTATTGTCATATGCATAGGGAATTTCACATACGTGCCAGGGTTCTTTTACATGACAAAGATCTATACAGGACCGATGGCTTTAATTCTCCTCCGAAGGAAGTTGTGCTACGGATTGTTATTGCTCAGGAAAAGTCAGTCGACCTTGGCTGGATTTGAACCCACGAACATCGGGTCCTAAGGCAAGCACTTGGCTCCAGGACTAACGAGGTCAATAATGATAACATTATGAGTATATACACACACACACACTTGATTTTCAAAAAAAATAATCATTTTATATAAAGGGTGCTTTGGTTAAATTTGAATCATTTAAAAAAAAATCTCAAATGATTTTGTTTGAAATTCGTAATGGTTGACTATTTTACATGATCAATAATACAGCCTTCTTATATTTCTTTTATATCGCATGATACTATTAAATTAAAACTGGAAATCTTCAGTATCAGTTCAAGGCCAACCAACTACCTTACCACCGACCCTACCCTTCATCGCGTTCCTCAAATTCGGATAGCGCTCTCTTGGTAATCATTTTTAAAATCTTCTCCTTTTTCAATTCTGCCAGTATTAAAAGCGTCTAAGTGCAAATTGCACATTTCCAGTTGAATTTCAGATCTTATGTTTTCAATGCGGACAGACAATGGTTTAATTAAAACTGAAATATATATTCTTCTATTTACTTGAGAATTCTAAATTGTTTCTCAAATTTCTCCGTGATTGTTTTAATGTACTTTATATGAGCTAAAACTAATGACCCCTCAAAATTATTTATTTATTCAAATTGTTCTTTGCAATTTGGTGGAAAAAAAGTAAAATTCTTATTTGGCCAATGTTGATTAAAAAATGTTCCATTTACTTTAAAACCCATTCAAAATACCATATAAGTAGGCAATATTCCGTTTTTTGCCCTGCAGCTTTGAGTTAAACTCATTCAAAGGGTTAGTCAAAAGCCATAATCCGCAGAAGGGCCTTACAAAATCGTTTCATAGGCCATGTTTTGGACAACCCTTTCTTAGACCATGCGACCACGTTACCAGGTATTTTAGCACTGAGTCTTACTACCCGTTCTGAGTATACACCTAAGTACTAATTACGCTAATGGTTTTAGTTGTTAGGGAGGTTATAATTATAAGAAGTGTACTGACATTGGCGTGGATGTAGAATGGAATTTTTTTTTAGGAAAAGTCACCCTCAGTACATGTGACTGAGATTTGAACCTCGATCTCTCCGTAATCGGCAGTCTAGTCTACTAGGAGAGTAGCGCGTTGATCCACGCGTCCACTGAAGTGAGTCCAAAGCAGGCTGTTTACTACTTATTAAATGCTTATTAAAACAAGTATACCAAGTAAAAAAAGAAGATTTTTAAAGCATTTAGTGTTGAATCACGTTTATATATGCAGTAGGTGACCTGGCGGTCTAAGGGTAAGGTGTCAGACTTCTGTGCTGGTGGCTGGGGTTCAATCCTCGGTCCCGGCACAGATTTATCTGATTACCTAATCCTTCCTTCACCTCTGACAAGACATCTTGTGAATGTGGGGAATGCCAGGCCTCTACCGTGGTTCGGATTTCACGTTAAACTGTAGGATCCTCCATTTCATCTCACAACCACTCTACCATTACATATTATCGTAAGTGCGTATAACCCGAACGGGTAGTAAGACGCGGTGCTAATAATAATATATATGCAGTACTGTATTGATGAATGCCACAAAACCTAACCAGTCTTAAAACTATCAACACAAGAATTTTTTTTTATTGTAAAATAATTTTATAGTCAAGTTTCACTTTAAGTTGACTTGTTTAGTTAAAATTATTTAATAACTACCAAATAAATCTGTCCAAACCTAATAACTCGCCATATTGCCACCGAAACAATATTTCACGAATACTACGGAGAGTATTTCCGCTCTAAACCTCCCGGAATTTGGAGTTACTCTGATAACGAGCAGAAGATGTCGAGTGACAAATGTCTAGCTGCTCTTCGAGCTACTGGATCAGCGTCTCTCATTCCTAGTAAAGCGATTTATCTGAATCTTTACCTCGTTTACCTCCGTTGAGGTAGCGCTCGCTGTCTCATTTATTTCTAGGCAGATAAAATAAAGAACGTGGAAAGTTTTTCGACGCTCGATGCACAGCGTTTTACTTTTAAATATAATGATTTCTGAGGTTTTACTAGGCAGACTTATATGAAACAGGGGGGGATATGTTATATTTTGTAAAACTAGGGCACCAAATCGATCTGTATCCTTGGCTCTACTATCTGTATACTTAACTCTATCTGTTTCTTTGGCTCTATCTGTATCTTTGGCTCTATCTGTATCTTTGGCTCTATCTGTATCTTGCGCTCTATATTTACAGGGAATTTGTTAAGTGTGGTGGCTTGGAGCTAAAAGATTGACTCTTTTTTTTTTGTAAATTTGGAAAAATAGCCCCTAGACATTGTAAATGAACCCGACTGACCCTTGGATTAGCGTGTCAATACTCTACCAATGAGCTATCCAGAATTATCCAGTGTCAAGGGTAATTCTTCACTCATAGTTTAAGGCAGAATCTGTGATGGACGTGTGGAGATCATCAGCTAACCATGAGCTATAATTGGTATCACAGACACTGGTGACTCTACCTCGCTATTCATTTACAATTTATTGTACACGTGAATTCTTTCTCAGTGTATTCTTTTTAAAACCTTCCTAGAGCTGCTAGTCTTCGATATTCCCTCATTATTTATCACCCGCCGGTCAAATACTAGTGTCTTGTGAACATTTATATACAGGTCGTACACACATTCGTGCAATCTCTTCCAAGGAAATGTTTTCAAATAATAAAACAAGTCCAAAATGTATCCCAATGAACGTGATCTGATACTTAGTTCTCGAGATGTATGAAACCGTCAAACGAAGTAAAAAGATACGCGCCATTGCTTACAGGCACGGTGATGGGATACATGCCGTTGCTTCCAGGCACGGTGATGGGATACACGCCATTGCTTCCAGGCACGGTGATGGGATACATGCCATTGCTTCCAGGCACGGTGATGGGATACATGCCATTGCTTACCAGGCACGGTGATGGGATACATGCCGTTGCTTCCAGGCACGGTGATGGGATACACGCCGTTGCTTACAGGCACGGTGATGGGATACACGCTGTTGCTTCCAGGCACGGTGATGGGATACACGCCATTGCTTCCAGGCACGGTGATGGGATACATGCCGTTGCTTCCAGGCACGGTGATGGGATACACGCCATTGCTTCCAGGCACGGTGATGGAAGGCCCAACAAGTGCAGACTGTGTGTATTCTTCATTTAGTGCATGAAATAGTAGAATTATTAATGTTCCATGAAATAGTTTAGTTCTATTGGATGTAACGAAGGTAAATTTTATTTTAATTGATTTATTATACCAAAATAACTCTTTGGATAAGGCCATTCATTATTAGATCATTAGTTAATTTCTCAATGTTGTTAGTAATTAAGTTATTTGATCGGTTCGTTTATTTTAAACAGCATGTGTTAAGAACGGCCATCATGAATTTCGAGAAAGGTGGCTGCTCCTTGAATTATGCTACCTGCACCGCCTCTACATTCAAACATCGATACTTTTAGCTGTAGATTCGCGATATATTTCAAGGCATTTCATCATTATTTCTCCTTCGGAAGTAAACACATGTTGAAGAAGCGAGTGGCGTAATGTAATGCAATAAATACGCAGTAGAACTTTCTAGAAGGTAAAATTCTCTAAAAGCTAAACCCAAAATTCCGGTCGACATCTTGTAGAGTAACACGAATAATTTGTGTTGGGCATTTTTTAAATACTTTCAATTCAATCAATTAAACTTTCGACGGAGATCTAGTGACGGTGACATGTTTATACCGCATCAGGTATGTCATGTAACTGTTTTAATCTAATTAAGTACGTGTGGTATCGGGTCGCGTAATTACTTTGTTCAGAGCAGTGATGACGTTAAACAAACAATCCGTTGATGTTACATGATTGATTTCAATTTTAATCCAATAATAAATCACACACCCTCATCCCTACCCAAATTGCCCCCCCCCCCTCCCACCCCGCAACGGATATGTTCAGTGTAGAGGGGCATCAGGCTCATATTTACTAGTTTGCCAGTGATGGAAGGCTCATGGTTCGAATTCCAGCTAGGTTTACTCAGGCATGAATACTGGCAGAATCCCTTTACAACACTGTTTATAATCGTGTCATCTACACTAATATTATAAAGAGGAAATATGCGATTTTTTTGTTTGTTATGGATAAACTCAAAAACTACTAAACCTATTTTAAAAATTCTTTCAGCAATATATAGCTACATTATCAGCGAGTAACCTAGGCTATATTTTATTAGAACATTTAATTGATTCCTCATAAAAAATGTCGATAGTCACTCATATTTTATGGTAGAGTCCATGATGATTCTTCAATATGTTTGTTGAAAATAATAATACGGGGGAAGGGGGGAGGGGAGTAAGGGGGGAAGGGTCTAGTAAACAATAATAATGTATAACTGCAAGACTGATAAACAAATAAACTCAGATTTTGACGGAATGTAAGGGAAATTTCCCACTGTCACGGCTTTGTACAGCTTAAGATTAACGTAACATTAGAACAGCCACCGTTTATACTTCATACAATGTCAGGTGTTTGTTTTCTTCTTCTTTTTGGTGAAAAGCTGTAAGGTTTGTTAGACCACGACTCGAGAGACGGTCACGACATTGACTAAGATATCATAGTTAGTGACCACGACTCGAGAGACGGCCACTACATTGACTAAGATATCATAGTTAGTGACCACGACTCGGGAGACGGTCACGACATTGACTAAGATATCATAGTTAGTGACCACGACTCGAGAGACGGTCACTACATTGACTAAGATATCATAGTTAGTGACCACGACTCGAGAGACGGTCACTACATTGACTAAGATATCATAGTTAGTGACCACGACTCGAGAGACGGTCACTACATTGACTAAGATATCATAGTTAGTGACCACGACTCGAGAGACGGTCACTACATTGACTAAGATATCATAGTTAGTGACCACGACTCGGGAGACGGTCACTACATTGACTAAGATATCATAGTTAGTGACCACGACTCGAGAGACGGTCACGACATTGACTAAGATATCATAGTTAGTGACCACGACTCGGGAGACGATGGTGTAAGAGCACCCGTCACTTCCTTTTCCAAATACTGGAGATAAATGGGGGGGTTTCGCACAGTCACAGAAGAGGGGCGCTGCCTCCGGTTAGAGTAGCTGTCTTTGCCCCTGGGGGTGGCACAAAATAGAGGCACTGCTAAGTGCTGAAGGGGCCCTAAATCAATCATGTTAAAGGTTTTTTTTAATAAGGGATAAATTGAAGATTTAAAAAAATACTAGGGGGCCACATTTCAGAAAATTCTATATTGTCACCAACTTTAAGTAAAATATAAACTCAATTTTAAATTTGTTATTAATACAATAAGAGAATTAAGACTAGGCCCTGTATAAAATAGTAAGACTTACTCTATATTTTTTTATCTCCAGAAATGTGTAGCTTTACTTTTGAGTCACGGACCTTAAATATTGTGTGAAGTCACTCTCATAATTGATGACAAATGGGTGTGAGCATTCTCCCGGCCGTTTCGTTCCGTTTCATAAGATAAAACAATCAAATTGTTCAAACAATTATGTGCTGCGCAATATTGCACGTATAAGAAAAAATACATTTTTTTTTAATTGATCTCTGGTAAGTAAAGAGTAAATATTTGGTGTACCAAACTCACTTGATATATTCTCCAAAGTAATTACAAATTTTCAAAATGAAATTATATCAAACGGTTTATCTCTCCAGCGTTTGTAATCAAGTAAATTGGTCTCATTGCTTATGATTGGTTAAAATGTTCGTGGTCCGTACAGAATCATGGATCCGGCCGCAAGGTTAGCATACCTTCCTTAAACTATTCCGTTCTCATCAGGGAGTCGAACTCGAACCAGAACTGATAAAAGAAATTAACAGCTATTTTCAAGGAATCAGAACCCGAACAGAAACCCAAGAAATAAAGTACTTAAGAACCAGAATCTGAACTGGAATCAGCAGAGCAATGTAAAGATAAATGTTTAGTTATTATTATTATTTTTATTATTATTATTATTATTATTATTATTATTATTAGCACCGCGTCTTACTACCCGTTCGGGCTATACGCACTTACGCTAATGTGTAATGGTAGGGTGATAGTGAGATGAAATGAAGGACCTACAGTTTAACGTGGAATCCGAACCACGGTGGAGGCCTGGCATTCCCCACATTAACAAGATGTCTTGTCAGAGGTGAAGGAAGGGTTTGGTAATCAGATAAATCTGTGCCGGGACCGAGGATTGAACCCCGGCCGCCAGCATAGAAGTCTGACACCTTACCCCTAGACCACCAGGTCACCAAAAATGTTTAGTTGTTTGTCAAATTAAATTGTCTGTTTTGTCCATTTAAAGAGGGTTTTTAAACATACCAATAAAAATATGGCATACAACTTGTCTCATTGTTCATATGTTGCATGACTATAGTCGACCTTGTTGGTATTGGGGTAAAGTTCTTGCCTCCCAACCCAATGTTGGTGGGTTCAAACCCAGCAGGGGTGGACACATTTTTCTTGGGTGATAAAAATCCGTAGCACAACTTCCTTCGGAGGGGAAGTGAATCCGTTGATCTCATTACGATCGTGGCCTGTAAAAGAACCCTGGGAGGTATGTAAAAATACTTTTTTTTTAAGAAATTTGATAGGCCCTTTCGCTCTTGCTCATAGAAATTCCCGTATGCTGATATAATCAGTTTGTTCAGAAAGTGCAAGATAGATACCTTAAATAAATAAAATAAATAAACATACATGTGGATAGTTTGGACCTCACACTCCTAAAGATACAAATAACGCTGAATAATTTTAGCTTGCCTGGTCATTCACTTCGAAATAAAATAAATAGTCAAAAGGGTAAAGAGGATCACTTAAATGAACAAATACTGTTTATTCTATTCAAGTATTTACCCAAAAGCAGCCAATCTTTGCGCTCTTCGTGAAAATTATTTCTAAGACAGGAATACGTTTATTTTTCTTCCTATTTTGTGAGATGTATGTTGTAAAATATGTCTAGAAACGTGAGATGAAGCAATCATGACTCAACACAATCTAGTTGCCCGTCTCTAATGTGCTTGGAGGTTTGTTAATGTGGTCAGGACGAGTTTGTTCGAGGAGTAATTCACAATTTTTTTTAAATTTGTCATTCACCATACATTTAAAAAAACGGGGGGAAAGAAATATTATAAAGGGTGTGCGTAAAAATTTGTTTCTCATGTTTGTTATAAGCCAGAACTTAACTTATAACACATTGATACACGATCCTTGATGATAATTAGAGTTAAAATATTTTTACCTTAGAGTAAAACATGAACTTGGTATCAAACATGCCCTTGTACGTTTCAAAAAATGCACTAAGAATTTAATTTAGAATCTAATATTAGATACTTTTCAAATATACCTTATATTGACTGTTGCCCATAGACCTTGAATGAACATTTTAAATGTTATAATAATTTAAATTACATAAATATTTAATAGATTGATTATCTAGTGTTTATTTAGACATTGAAAAAACATTCAATGTATAATAATAATAATAATAATAATAATAATCATCATCATCATCATTACTGGAAGTTCACTCTCGGCGGGTCGTCTGGCACAACCTCTTTCCTTCCTGTCAACCTCTCCAATCTTCTCCCTTACCACGTGTCTCCAGGTCACTCCAGCTCTTCCATTCCTGTCAACCTCTACCAATCTTCTCCCTCTACCACGTGTCTCCAGCTCTTCCATTCCTGTCGACCTCTGCAATCTTCTCCCTCTACCACGTGTCTCCAGCTCTTCCATTCCTGTCGACCTCTCCAATCTTCTCCCTCTATCACGTGTCTCCAGCTCACCCGTACTCTTTCCTTCCTGTCAACCTCTGCAATCTTCTCCCTCTACCACGTGTCTCCAGCTCACCCCTACTCTTTCCTTCCTGTCAACCTCTGCAATCTTCTCCCTCTACCACGTGTCTCCAGCTCTTCCATTCCTGTCGGCCTCTGCAATCTTCTCCCTCTACCACGTGTCTCCAGCTCACCCCTACTCTTTCCTTCCTGTCAACCTCTCCAATCTTCTCCCTCTACCACGTGTCTCCAGCTCTTCCATTCCTGTCGACCTCTGCAATCTTCTCCCTCTACCACGTGTCTCCAGCCCACCCATCTCATCTGTAATATTTCAATAGGTTTTGTAAAAAATAAAATAATGTTTTTTACTAATAATTAGCTATTATTTCTATACTATTTAAAATATTTACTATATTTCCTGAAACTGAATCATCTCCGTAACAAACTAACTCTCTGTTCTTGAGGAATTGCAAAGCTCATAGCCAACAGAACCTGAGCTCGGCGTTCAATTCTATACTGAGACACCTCCATCTAATCCCTAACATAGCACCCTAGAACCTTCAAATACACTTTCAAATTATCCTCCCATAAACGTCTTAGCCCACTAAGGGGTCCTGTATCTTCAGGTTTATCAACTAAGATTGTGTTTACATGCCTGCGCGTCACATGACCTCATTTCAACTTACGCACCTTTATTTTACCTAATATGTTTGGGAATGAATACATATCATGAAGTTCTTCATTATGTAACGTTATCCATTCTCCTGTTAGGTGAACATATCTTTCTCGGCAATTTGTTTTCAGAAACACAGAATTTATTATCTTGATACAGAACGAAATACCACGATTACCATCAATAAGGAACATCTGGTAGGATTATAAGTTTAACATTTTGAAACAGAAAACGCTATCTACGCATGAAAAATAAAAATGTTAATTTTGTATTCAGAACAAAGATACAAAGACCTTCATATTGTAATCATCATTAAATGTAAATTGTTAGGGTGGGATAGTAAGCAGTGCGATAAAAAGGGAGTGTTTTCGCAGTTTTTACATTCAAACATAAATATAGAGTTTAATTTTCTTCATATGGTGACCGCAACAGCCCCATAATATCTTCCAAAGAGTCTTGGAATTTTATAAAAACCTTTTCTCTTAATTTAAATGTTTTTCATTTAATGCCGCTATGCTCATGACAGATATTCAACGACTGTTGATATCACCACGCGAATAAAATTAAAAACTATGTTTCTACTGAAGCAATATTTTATTGCAAGCACATTGGTCCTTTATCGTGTCTCTTACACTCTCACCTTAAAGACTGAATCTCCTCTCGGAGCTTTTAGTGAATTTCAGAATAGCTAATGTTCTTATACAAATGTTCGACTTGCTCATCGGTCAATAAATAGAGCGTCGCGGCAAATATCAAAGATCCTGTATTTATTTTCGAGCGGCCGGATATATTTCTGCAATTTGAAATGTTTAAAAATGACCTATCCGTAATGTAAAACCATTTAGCTTGTACACACATTGATTGTACTGATGGAGTTAGTACAGTTTATGGCAGGATGAACCATAAGGGTTAAAGTCAGTCTACCTAAAGTAATTTGGCTTACACTTTAGTCAAAATGGCGCTCTTATGTGTTCCCGTCTATAACTGTAAACTGCAACTGCTACCTGCACGCCCGCCGGTGCAGGTTCAACATGGAGCTGTACAAGTTGTCATGTTGTAGCTACCAGCTGATGTGGTTGTGATGGTGTTGTTACAGCCTGCAACTGCAACCTGCACGCCCGCCGGTGCAGGTTCAACATGGAGTTGTACAAGTTGTCATGTTGTAACTACCAGCTGATGTGGTTGTGATGGTGTTGTTACAGCCTGCAACTGCAACCTGCACGCCCGCCGGTGCAGGTTCAACATGGAGCTGTACAAGTTGTCCGGCCGGATCAGTGGAGGTGTGTGTCTGAAATGCCGCCATTTCACCGCGGGCCGTCATTGCCACTACTGCAAGGAGGGCTACTACAGAGACCCCACCAAGCCCATCACGCACCGCAAGGCCTGCAAGGGTGAGTGACAACAATATAATGTACTGTATAGTGTATAGTCACAACACTAGGCCTCAAGGGTGAGTGACAACAATATAATGTACAGTATAGTTACAATACTAGGCCTCAAGGGTGAGTGACAACAATATAATGTACTGTATAGTGTATAGTCACAACACTAGGCCTCAAGGGTGAGTGACAACAATATAATGTACTGTATAGTCACAACACTAGGCCTGAAAGGGTGAGTGACAACAATATAATGTACTGTATAGTGTATAGTCACAACACTAGGCCTCAAGGGTGAGTGACAACAATATAATGTACTGTATAGTCACAACACTAGGCCTCAAGGGTGAGTGACAACAATATAATGTACTGTATAGTCACAACACTAGGCCTCAAGGGTGAGTGACAACAATATAATGTACTGTATAGTCACAATACTAGGCCTCAAGGGTGAGTGACAACAATATAATGTACTGTATAGTGTATAGTCACAACACTAGGCCTCAAGGGTGAGTGACAACAATATAATGTACTGTATAGTCACAACACTAGGCCTCAAGGGTGAGTGACAACAATATAATGTACTGTATAGTCACAACACTAGGCCTGCAAGGGTGAGTGACAACAATATAATGTACTGTATAGTCACAACACTAGTCCTGCAAGGGTGAGTGACAACAATATAATGTACTGTATAGTGTATAGCCACACCACAGTTCAATTTCATACCCTGACTAGACGTGTGAATTTTAATATGATGTTAATAATAGTTTTGTATTTCTAATTTATTACAAAATATACCAGACATAGAACCAACTTACACAATTAGTACGCATGCACATAAACCTACTGATGCAATCAGTACGCATGCACATAAACCAACTGATGCAATCAGTACGCATGCAAATAAACCAACTGACGCAATCAATGCGCATACGTCTTCAAAGCAAGACACTAGGAGATAATTAAATTTACAGCTCTGAGATTATTTAAACTAATAAAACTCGTTAAATGGAAACCATGTGGATGTGGATCGTTATTGTTCTGTTTTTTCGTGTTTCACAACACAAGACCATAATTAGGAAAAAATTGGTCGTGATATTTATCTTACAAATGTGTTTTCCACTAGGAAATAAAATATGTCGGTAATCAGCAGGTTTTAGTTTTGTTACAAGGATTCGTGGACCTAATGAACATATGGTAACGTGTGAATTGCTGCGCCAATCGAGCAAAATCTGTTCTGTATTGTCGGCAAGTTTGTGAACCAACCTTTAGATCAAGCCTATAAAACTGTCAGCCTTTGAGCCTTGTGTGTGTGGCCTGATTCATGATTATGTGCAGCCCGTGGACTTTTTTATGAATCAACACACAACTCGACCCAATTCTTCTTTTTATCGACGTTGTAGAAATATACAATTTTGAAATATGGCATTTGTAAAATGAGAATTATTTGAAGTAGTCTAGAAATTGGGGGTGTTTTATCAAATTTGTATTCCTTACTCACTAAATATCGATCCACAACAATTGTTTAACTTGCTAACAAATAAGTACAATTATTGGCAGCACGTGAGTGTGTGAATAGTTGTTTCCACATATGAAAAGGGACAAACACTCGACTTACGAGCACCCATTTATCATCAATTATGAAAGTAACTTAAACAGAAGATCTAAATAATAGCCAGGAACTTATAATTGAATTATAACTTTGAGAATTTATAAACATTTATAATATAGATGGAATAAATAGGTAGGCTATGTGTAAAATATTAAAATGTTATCATAATAAAGTTTTTATTAATAAATTTAGAAAGGTTTCAATCATGCCCTTTCTGTAAATAAAATATTTAATAGTTCTTGTAAAAATAGAGGGTATGTCTTTAAATATTGTTGATTTTTCTTTTTAATGGAACCCTCTCAGTATTTTAAATTTACAATGTGTCGTTAATAAATCAAACTAGTTTGGAACGCCCGCCTTATACCATGTGAACATCAATGCGTGTTTGTTTGCTGAGCCTATTTGAGTGAACACAACAGTTAAATTGGGCAATCTAAGTTTCTTCTTAAATAACTAATTAACAAAGCTTCTCTATCTAAAACAATCATTGAGACCAAACAAAAACACAAATCTGGTTTAAAAGTGTTGTAAGAAGACTGGAACTATTTCCCCCGCCCCCGGATTAAAACCATTCCGCGCCCCCTTCTTGCGAAGAGACTCGACCTCGTGTGACATTCCTGTGTTTGTTCAGTCATGAAACACCGGCAGCAATTCGGAGTTGGGTCTTGTGGAAACACTCGTCTAGCACTCCGCGACAACCCACTTGGCGCGAGGTCTGACGAGAATTCACCGGCATTCCTCCCGAGTCCACTTGAAATATGTCTGGGACAGAGAGAGCGTGATCATTTGTTCATGTGAACCTTGCTCTTAGAGACTGACGTCATACGGACACAAAGTGATAATACTTGTTCTGGGTTCAGGTGCGGCCCAAGGGTTTCATGTACCCTTGGTGAGACTTGAAACTTGCGCCCCAGTCGTATTCTCTACCATATACAACCGTAACTACCAATAAGACTACCTATTCTCATCCATTCATGATTCATATCTAACATTCGTCGGCTTGCTGTATGTTATAATGCTGTTTTAATGTAATAATAGCAACAAAAGGTATAGTACGTTTATCCTGAACAGGTAGTAAAACGAAGTGCAAATATATATTATATTATATTTAGCACCGCGTCTTACTACCCGTTCGGGTTATACGCTTTACGTACTAATTACGCTAATGGGTTAAAAATTGGGAAGATTTAATTAGAGGAAGTGAACCCGCATTTGTGTGGAGGGAGAGTGGAAAACCATTTAGGAAAAACCACCCCCCCCCCCGGTTAACCCGACTGAGATTCGAACCTCGATCTCCCCGTCCTCAGCAGTCGAGCTTCAACACGACAAGCTCGTTAGCAAACTACGCCACGAAGCGGGTAAGTGCAAAATAAAAATAGAGTGCACGAATAAATATCAGAACGCCCAATGTATTTTATAGCCGAAGCCAATTTTTACTTTCTCGCTATCTTACAGGTAGAGAAAGTATTGTGATCGTCAAAAAAATTGGTCTCGAGATTTTGATGATGTCGATGTATGACCCCCCGAATCCGAAAAAATGGCTTTTGACTTTCCGTATGTCTGTCTACCTCGGAGTAGAGCCTAAACTATTTTAACGATCCGGCTAAAACTTGGTATCTAGGGTTTTCACAGGGTTGCCCCGAGGGTTTTTTGGAATTTGATAGCTAACCCTAAAATTAATGGTAGTTTACTGAAGGGCAAAGAGATAAAAAGTCATTTTTCTCAAAATCGGCTAAAACGATTTTGATTAAATTTAATTTCTAAACATTTATAAATATTATAAATAAAATTGCTACTCTCAATATTTCGGCAAAATTACTCTAAGGACTCCGGTCTGATGCACAAATTATATTTTTTTATAATATATTCTAAACTATTTGAATTATGAAATTACTTAGCACTACAAATATGTAGAACTATTTATAATACAAACATTTTATCTGAAGCATATTTTATAAAACCAATAACTTTCAATCTAAACGCAAATATATATATTGTTTAACTTGTCGGACACAAAAGGTAAGTATTGCGACCGTAAAAAAAACCTAACCTGAAATGTTGATGGATGTCGACGTCTCATGACTCCTCGAACCCTAAAAAGTGGTCTTTGCAATGACGTCTGTCTGTGTGTCTGTTTAAACTTAAAATTAAGAGTAGTTGAATCAAGGTCGAAAAGAGAAAAAATCGATTTTCTCAAAATTGGCTTTAACAATTTTGATTAAAATTCGTATCTAGGCGTTGATTAAGATTACAAATAAAGTGTCTATTTTTATTTTTCCATGAAAATTATTTTAGTGTACTTTACAGAAGCAGAAACTTCCGTATCCCCGCAACTATTTGAAATACTAAATAACTTTTCATTGTAAAATTGTAGTACTATTAAAAATTAAAAAACTTATATATGAAATATATTTTTATAAACCAACGGTTTCTGAGATATTGGTAAATATTTTATTACAGTTTTGTGGGCTTTGGTTTTAAAGATATATTACTTGAGTTTTAACGCAATAATTCTCCAATTCCATAGAGTAATTAGATATAAATAAGTATCTCAAAAAGTTTTTTTCCTTGAATCTATTAGGAGAAATGTTTGTACAACAACTATCTATATCCATTTTAGACTCATTAGTCAATATTTACATTTTTTATTGATCTAAATTTATAAATGAGGAATTTAATAGCAATGTGATGACATGAAGATGTGCAACGCCTAATAAAATGTCCAAAATTTTAACCGTAAGTCGAAATTAAATGCGAAGTGATGACCCTTGGGGACCCAATATTGATCTTTTTTTTATCGGTCCAAACATACAATGAGGACATTAATTATTTAAAAATAAAATTTAAAACCGGGACTAAAAAAAAGTTTTCATAAGTATAATGCAATTTATGCTTGGGTTTGCTAAAGTAGATCATTTCGTTTCACATATATTACGAGTTTTGGGTTAAGCTATCTCCATTGTTAAACAATAGAGCGAGAAAGTCCGTGCGTAGTCCCGTAATATTTATTTACAATGTTCGAGCATCTTAAGATATGGATCTGTAGCCAAAGATTGGACTTAATACTTCTATTGTCGGTGACCTGGTGGTCTAGGGGTAAGGTGTCAGACTTCTGTGCTGGCACCGGGGTTCAATCTTCGATGCCGGCACAGATTTATCTGATTACCAAACCCTTCCTTCATCTCTGACAAGACATCTTGTGAATGTGGGGAATGCCAGGCCTCCACCGTGGTTCGGATTCCACGTTAAACTGTAGGTCCTCCATTTAATCTCACAATCACCCTACCATTACACATTAGCGGAAGTGCGTATAACGCGAGCGGATAGTAAGACGCGGTGCTAATAATAATAATAATAATAATAATAATAATAATAATAATAATAATACTTCTATTTGTTCAACTCTTTCTTTAACTGATCTAATAGCTATTGTGTCTAGAATTTCAAGATAAATTTCCACTTTAAATCTCAATTATGGATCTTCTAATGGCTCACCCCTTAACGCATTGATTTTTATGCATTGATTTTTTCTTCTTCTATTTAGTTTCTCATTTCAAAAGCTGTGTTGTTTGCTAACTCACGTGATTCTTATATATATATTTTTTAAATGCCTCTTCAGTTCTGAATTCTTGTAGAAAGTTTTTTGTTGATTTCAATAATTGTTGAAGCGTCAAATAAATGTAAAATTATATTTTCTGAAAGAGTTTACTAGTAATTTTAATTTCACCCGAAATTATAGCAAATATATTCTCATATTGTCATTTTTAAGCAAGCTAAAATGTTAAATAATTTATTTTCAAAATAAAATTATCATTATCTACATTTTATTAAAATTAAGACAAAACTATTGATATTAGCGTGAAATTGAAACATTTTTTGTAGCGTTCAGCTTGAGGATTAAAATGAAAACAAAAATGTATCGTTACAACTATTGACTATGGAGACATAAGTCAGTTTATAAAAGTCTGTGAATGTGAAGTTCAGGGAGGCACGGCGGGGGGGAAGAAGCACAGTGGGAAGCACGGGGGAAGTATGGGGAGGGGGTGGAGGAAGGTTTGGGGAGTTTCGGGGAAATAACCTCTTGGAGTGGACTAACAATTGTCCAAAATTCAGCTTTCGCCTAATTATTCTCAACTTCAAACCTGTTTTTTCCCTGAGCTATTAGAAGTAACTATGACGAGTAGTTTTAATGGCCTACTAAAAAAAAGCTAAGATATCTGTGAAATTACTCAAACCTTCTGTGATCTATTTTATACCTCTAAAATCCCTAAAAAATATATATTAAAAAATCGCATGAATGGCATCCCAGAAAGCCAGTGTAGTGTGGCCCAACCCAGGGCCCGCAATATACTTTCTTCTGGCCCGTAAATCTCAATAGGTATTAAATCAATAGGGAAAAGGGGAGAATCCCCGATCTATATAGTTGAAAAACTTGCGGCACGAAACCAAGCCCACTCATCTTCGTAACTATATGGGTATGGTAATAATACTACTAGATTGTATTTGTAAATAGACTTAGTAATCTCACTAACTATATGGGTATAGTTTTAATACCACTAGATTGTACTTAAAAACAAGCTCATTAGTTCGATTAGCTATATTGGTATAGTCTTAATACTACTAGGTTGTACTTATAAACAAGCTCAATAATCTCACTAACTATATTGGTATAGTCTTAATACTACTAGATTGTACTTGTAAACAAGCTCAGTAATCTCACTAACTATATGGGTATAGTAATAATACTACTAGATTGTACTTGTTTAGTAGCTATAATCCCCGTGAGTGGGCACAAAGGTCCAAGTCTCTAGCTCATTATTGTATTCCAGTTTTATGGCCAAGGCGAGAAAGTCCCGTCCTTCACAATATAAATAATACTTTATTTCCCAGTGCACCACGCACGACCTGCTAACCACTCGAGCTATCCTCACCCCTATCATTTAACTACGCTAATAGGTAAATGGTGAGGAATATATTATCATCTTATAACTGCCCACATTGGTGTGGAGAAAGAGTGAAAAATCCCATCTGGTATTTTAACCCGGACCTCTCCCATCCATGGAAATTCAGACGAAACGAAACTGACTCCTTTGTTACCATGCCCAGCAGTGCAGGGAATAAGGTTACGTGATAAGCTCGACTGAAATTACCAGCATATTTGTGTCTATTTGGCTAGTGGTAGTAGTACACTGTCACATTTGTTTTTTAAACGTTCTCTGACGAGAGAAATATGATGTAACTTTAATGATCAATCAAAGATCTTTTATAAAATAAAATCTTTTAAAAATCCTGTATGAAACTTTTATATAATAGAACCTGCTTTAGGGTTTTTTCAAAGAAAATATTGTGATCCGGAAATTTCACCTATACATGCCAAGCCATAAAAAATGTTTTAGTCCAATAAGAAGACAAAAACTATAAAATTAGGTTATGGCATGATTGTATTTTTTTTCCTCTTTATTAATAAAGTACCTTTGGTGATAACATTCTCAAAATTTTTACAGCCCATTTGGAAATATGTTTGACATGTTTGG
>CABFVX010004747.1:43011-60600 GCA_902151425.1 Timema shepardi
GGGGGGGGGGCGAGGGAGGTACATTTTTGTAATCACATATGTTGAACAAACATGGTAGAAAATGTGATGTAATGTAATAACACATTCTATCAAAAGGTGTGTCAACACTTCTATCATTATATTTTATAAAATAAGCACCATAGCATATTATCGAAACAAAATATCGTAGCTCCAGGATGTTGCTGTACCAGCATCTGTTTGAAGGTTGGTCGATAAGGACCTCTGGTAGCTTATAATATTACATTGAGGATAAACAGATATACAAATAACATTAACTGCGCGTGCAGATGGCTTGGAAACATCGAATATTGGAATATCCACGCAGAAATACGTTAATACTCTAAACGAAATAAATTGCCACTGTTACTGAAACTGATTAAAATGGAATTAACTCATCCAAAAGCTTGAAACGTTCGGCTCTCTGCGACATTTTCATGAAATACAGTATGACGTTGGTGGAATAATCTAAAGTACAGTAAATGACACATTTTTGAAAACTCATAACGTATTACAAAATTTTGTTCATGCAACTATAGGTAGTAGGTGACCTGGCGGTCTAGGGGTAAGGTGTCAGACTTCTGTGCTGGCGGCCGGGGTTCAATCCTCGGTCCCAGCACAGATCTGATTACCAAACCCTTCCTTCACCTCTGACAAGACATCTTGTGAATGTGGGGAATGCCAGGCCTCCACCGTGGTTCGAGTTCGGATTCCACGTTAAACTGTAGGTCCTCCATTTCATCTCACAATCACCCTACCATAACACATTAGCGTAAGTGCGTATAACCCCAACGGGTAGTAAGAAGCGGTGATAATAATAATAATAACTCTAGGTAGTTCTAGCCCCTACCATATAAGACACGGTTCTAAAAACTAAACAAATCTATCAATACTGTTCTCGTTTGGGCTATATGCATATTAGGTATTAACTACGCGAAAATGTCAGGAATGAGGAAGATTGACTTTAGATTAAGTGCACCCACATTTAAGTAAAAACCTTTAGGGAAATCCCCCGTAAGTTCTAGTCTGTTGCGAGAGTGGCTTAGACCAACGAAGCGGGTTTCTGACGAGTTGAGCTATTTTAGAGCCTGATCGTTAATAGCCCCCCAATGTCCTGGATCGTTTCTAGAGCTTGGTCATTCATAGCCCCCAATGGCCTTGATCATTTCTCTATCCTGATCGTTAATAGCCCCCAATGTCCTGGATCGTTTCTAGAGTTTGGTCATTCATAGCCCCCAATGACCTTGATAGTTTCTCAAGAACTGATCGTTAATAGCCCCCCAATGTTCTGGATTGTTTTTTGAGCCTGATCGTTAATAACGCCCCGAATGGCCTGGATCAGTGATCAGATTTTTCCTTGGAGACTGGTGTTTCGGTTTAGTTTTCTACCCTGTAAATTGAGAAAGTGAGGGATCCTTAAGAAACTTCAAGTCAAATTGTTTCAGTTTTAAATACTCGCCTTAGAAAATGTATGTTTTTTACCCTTATGAAATGGTTAGACTATGCCTCTGCTTTATCACTAGATTTAATATCTTCAGCCTCATTTGGAATGGTAGGTGACCTGCCGGTCTAGGGGTAAGGTGTCAGACTTCTATACTGGCGGCCGGGGTTCCATCCTCGGTCCCGGTACAGATTTATCTGATTACCAAACCCTTCCTTCACCTCTGACAAGACATCTTGTGAATGTGGAGGGGAATGCCAGGCCTCCCCCGTGGTTCGGATCCCACGTTAAACTGTAGGTCCTCCATTTAATCTCACAATCACCCTACCATTACAAATTAGCGTAAGTGCGTATAACCTGAACGGTTAGTAATACGCGGTGCTAATGATAATAATAATCATTTGGAATGCACTTTTGACTGCGATGCTCTTTGTTTTAGTAGGCCTCCGTGATAATGTCATAAACGTGTTTTCTTAGTTAGATAATTTAACCTATATGTAATATTAATGACAATCGACAGACCAAGAATTTGAACATACGCTACCTTTATTAATACTGAGTGTTTGAAGGTTTTTTAATATTAGATAGCTAGAAATATACTCATCTACGTCACATGATAGGGGAAAACCCTCATAATTATTTATGATATGATAAATCACAGTGGGGAGCCCTAAAGGAATAATAGGAATAGTCTAGTTCCAAGATGGCGTCGAGGCAAAGACGGTATTTTAGTTTTTTAATTCTTGAGTTTCACAAACTGATATGATTATTGTTCACAGGATCAATCGTTCCTAATAGTTGAATCGAATTCAATCGATTGAGAAAATTAATGACAACATGAAACGTAAAAGGTGTTGGGTTCGTTTACTGTTGTTCCAGATTGCCATTTTTCACTTAACTGAAGATATTTTAGCGCTAAATAGTTACTGTGTTTAGAATGAAACCTATTCAAACCTAATAAAGCTGATCTTCCTTACGCGGTAAAGTTCGTGACAGATATTAAAGTTAACATAAAGTTAATGTTTCGTTTACACGACAACCTGTAGGAATCATTAGTAGTCCCGGCCATATTTAGCGTGAACCAACATCGCCTTGTGTGTATCTGAGACATGGACACTGAACAAAAGGTTAGATCAATAAAAGTTTTGAGATGTAGTGCCGTGGGTTAAAAGAGAATGTGGCCTACTTTACATTCATTTTGTATAATATCAAATAATTAATCACTATCTATTATTCAAGTAGATATATTTAAAACATAGCAGAAAATTTAAAAAATTGTAAGACACGATCTTATGTAGGGCCTGCGTCTTATTTATCTACAGTAGCCCCATGGCTTCTTTGGTGCTGACTGACAGCTCACAGCTGACTTCTGACAGTCAAAATTTAGGTAT
This sequence comes from Timema shepardi, assembly GCA_902151425.1. Lineage (NCBI taxonomy): Eukaryota > Metazoa > Arthropoda > Insecta > Phasmatodea > Timematidae > Timema > Timema shepardi. The sequence continues at coordinate 45,841 of CABFVX010004747.1, forward strand.
ATACCTAAACTTTGACTGTCAGAAGTGACAGCTGCTAAACACATATTTTTGAAGATCATATGGTTTGGCGTAGGGATACATAATTTGGTCTGGTAACATTTTAAAGCTGTCAGTCAACACCAAAGAAGCCATGGGGCTACTTTAGTCAAGCTCATGACAAAAAAAAAATTAAAAATCAGTAAGTTAAGTTACTTCATAATGAATCTTGATCAGTAAAACCAGTATCATATTGATGACCAACTGTAACACTCTTCAGATATGCATTTCGAACAATAATACTATATAGGCGCTACATTTATTTTAAATTACAAATATTCGAAAATCAGCTATCAATAAACTACATTAAAATTATGTTTTTTTACAAAAAGAACATATTCATTTATAAAACACTCCCCATTTACTTATCTATAGCAAAAGAGTTATAACCATTTTCTGAAAATGGAAAATTTATCAATTATTAGTGATCAAAACCCATGACCAAATTTTTCCTGAAAAAAAAAAGAGGTATGGTGTCATTTTTCATTTCAAACAATTCCTATTTATAATTTCTAAACAAAATTTTTAAAATCTCTTCTATAAAATTCCAAATTTTCATAAATCAGTAGTCAGTACCGTTAATATGAGTCAAAGAAACACAATAAAACAAATTTCCCTGAGGCATGGTCATAAAACATCTAAATATCAAGTTTGAACAAAATCTATCAAACGGCTCCGACTAGGGACAGACAGATTTTTTTTTTAAATTGGTACTTTGGACTTGGTGGTACATCAAACGTAAATATTAATATTGAGGTAGAAATTTTTTATGATTACAATACTTTCTTCAAATCATTGTAAACTACTTTCAAACATGTTTGAACCATCGCTTTTCACGTGAGAAACTTAAGAATATAAACCATGGTAATATCCAACATCCTCCTGAGTAATTGCTACACACAGATTGTTCTGAGCTTGAACTTAAGATATCTTAAGATATCATATCCGGTCCATTGACTGAAATGTTAGATGCATAACTACGCTCAAACAAGAACTAACACCAAAGTGAGGTTTTTTAACCCTTCCCCTGGAAACAGAGAAATTAAGATCAGTGAAAAGGTTGTTTAATTAAAAAAACACTTTTTCAATTTTATTATATATTTTTGTCTTATAAAACAAATGTTTAACAGTCATTATTGTTTTATAACTACCCGCCTCGGTGGTGTAGTTGGCTAACGCGCTAGTCGTGTTGAGCTCTACCGCCGAGGACGGGGAGATCGAGGTTCGAATCTCGGTCGGGTGAACTGGGGGTGGTTTTTCCTAAATGGATTCCTAATCCATTAGCGTAATTAGTACTTAAAGCGTATAACCCGAACGGGTAGTAAGACGCAGTGCTAAATAATAATAATAATAATGTTTTATAACTAAGACTACCTAAGCCGACACTAAAGCGTGACTATTGGTTCAGACCTTGTTCCTATGCCACGTGCTCTACGTTCAGTGTTCGATTCCCGTCTACATACTTTGAGGTTGGTTTTTCATAAATTGTTTGCCACTCTCCCTCCACGCAACTGCACCATTTAAATAATTTATTCCACCATCAATTTCTAAATTTAATTCAAATGTCCACAAACCCTCTGTCTTTTCATGTATATTATATCTTCCTCACCCCTACATATTTAACATATGATTAAAATGTGGATGAGTACTATGAACTAAAATAATAAATCCACTAACACTTTTTAGCACCACATCCTACTACCCGTTCGGCTCATACACTTATGTACTAATTACGCTAATGGTTTTAGGCACTACGAAATTTATATTTAAAGTAAGTGTAACCAAATTTTCATGGAAGGAGAGTGTAAAACCATTTTGGAAAAATACTCTCAGTACACCCGACCAAAATTCGATCCTCAATCCCCTTGTTATCGGCAGTCTAGTCTACTGCGAGAGTAGCGCGTTAGACCACGTGGACACCGAAGTGAGTATCAACTTTATTAGTTCCTCAATTGTTAATAAAACTTTAGATCCAGGACTTGTTCCTGCGGAGATCCTACTCCGTGCCATTGCGACCTCCGGGCCCTGCTCGTGATCTGTTGTGGAATGTCAGAGGACACTGGTATCAGGGCTCCAACACTTTGTTAGCAGAGAGCACGATGTTTACTCCTCCTTTCTCCCTCCTACCCCGACAAACACTTATTTTTCTTGCCTTCTGATCTCTTTCACGGCTGTGGAATTCATCTGCTGCGGGGCCCGATCAGGTGGCGCGTCTCCGTACGACAACGACACAAGCGACTCCATTGAGACGTGACTCTGAAGCGCGGCAAATGGTTTCTTGAGCACGGGCGGAGAAGAAAATAGAGTTGGGTAATTGACGAGCAGTCGTGAGACCTAGGACTATTGGAACCGTGTTTAGCCGCAGTTGGCGCTAGTGAGAACGTATGAAGCGCCCAAGTGGCGACATTTTGAAGCTTCAATGTGTTACATCTGTTTGTAAACTTAGAGAGAAACATGTCAAATTCAGATATAGACAGAATAATACATACATTTTGTTTTTAAAAAGTTTGTTCTGTTTGTGATTCTCATTACGATTTAAGAAATAATTTTGTTTACTTAAGGCGGGTCACATAAATTATTTGACAGAAGTTTAAGATGGAAACTCAAGGATTGTATTATTATTATTATTATTATTATCATCATCGCGTCTTACTACCCGTTCGGGTTATACGCACTTACGCTAATGTGTAATGGTAGGGTGAATTGTGAGATTAAATGGAGGACCTACAGTTTAACGTGGAATCCGAACCACGGTGGAATCCTGGCATTCCCCACATAAGTATTGTATTGACTACAAAGGTAATGTGTAAATAGCTAGATTTATAAAAATAGATTGAATAGCCAAGCTCTCATATTTGTTAATCAAGATTACAGACGTATCTAACTATTGTGTTCTTTAAATTGAAAAATGACACGTACCTCCTTCGATGGCCGCATGGATTAAGGCGCTATTCTCGCAATAGACTAGACTTTGTATGATGGGGGGGATCTTGGCTCAATCCCATCAGGGTGTACTGAGGGCGGCCTTCCCTAAATGGCTTCCCAATTTCTCTCCACACAAATGCAGGTACACTTCCTCTAAATTCGACCTTCCTCATCCCTAACTCATTAGTGTAACTAGCGTATAACCCGAATAGGTACTAAGCCGTGGTTCCAAGGCTCTAACCACTGAGCTATCCAGGAGACGTCCCGTGCCCAAGTTTCTTCACTGATATTTTAAGGCAGAGTCTGTAATGGACGTGTGGAAATCGTCGGATCAATTAATATCCCCAGCTATCAAATAACGCAGCCCCCTTCGACTTAAAAGGGATGTATGCTGCCAACTGTACTAATTCACATATCCAAAGTAGTTGGTTTCAATTCCTGTGTCCGGGTGTCATTTTTTAAACCTAAAGAATACAAACACAAATATATAGAATTGTATTTGCTTTGCTCTTTACTCATCTTTGATTAAAAAAAAAGATATGATCATTAAAATATAAACAATAGCTGTACTTAATTCTTTCTGTTGACTGATTGAGATCATTGTTTGGATGGCCTATCAAGAAATGTGAAAAATGTTGTATTTCTTCGTGTTTTAGACAGATTTGAATAACCCACTATACAACAAATCTTACTTTATTTTCTGACGCTCTATACTTGATTGATTGTATATTTACCACCATAATACAACAATGACTAAACACATATGGAATATCAATACGCACCATAGTTAGCTAGTGCACTAGATTCGTGTTGAGCTTGACTGCCGAGTACGGGAAGATCGATGTTAAAATCTCAGTCGGGTGAAATGGGGGTAGTTTTTCCTAAATGGTTTTCCACTCTCTCTCCATGCAAATACACGTTAATTTCCTCTAAATTCAACCTTTTCGATTCCCAATCCATTATTGCAATTATTACTTAAGCGTATAGCCTGAACGGGTAGTAAGACGCGGTGCTAGATGATAAATGTAGTGTTGCAAGATTCTGTCCATTCTAGCCCAATATGCATCAATCCACGGTGACTATATCCGCACTTGTGTGAACTAATCTTGGAGTGTTTAAACACTGAAATCAAAAAAACTTAGTTTTAACTAAAATTATAAATAATATTAATATTTATAGCAACGTTTTTTTTAAAATAATATCTTTAAAACTTAATTTTAAAATTAAATTTATTCATGGTTTTTATGATGTATACAATTTTATACTGTTATTTACAATAGTAAAATAAGCAAAACTTTATTCTTGTTCGCAAGATTATATATGTTCGATATAAAAAAATCCTAGTGCATTCAATATTAAGAGATAAGGAGTGAAAACTCCTGCACTAGGCCTCCTGGTATGTTAGTATCTATCTCCCAGGTTAGAGGCAGGAGGGAAAACTGCTGGTATCTTGATACCTATATCTCAAGTTAGAAGCAGGAGGGAAAACTGCTGGTATTTCGATACCTATATCTCAAGTTAGACGAAGTTGTGAAAACTACTGGTATATTGATACCTATTTCCCAGGTTAGACGAAGTTGTGAAAACTGCTGGTATCTTGATACCTATTTCCCAGGTTAGACGAAGTTGTGAAAACTGCTGTTATCTTGATACCTATTTCCCAGGTTAGACGAAGTTGTGAAAACTGCTGGTATCTTGATACCTATTTCCCAGGTTAGACGAAATTTTGAAAACTGCTGGTATCTTGATACCTATTTCCCAGGTTAGACGAAGTTGTGAAAACTGCTGGTATCTTGATATCTATATCTCAGGTTAGACGAAGGTGTGAATACTTCTGGTATCTTGATACCTATTTCCCAGGTTAGACGAAGTTGTGAAAACTGCTGTTATCATGATACCTATATCCCAGGTTAGACGAAGATGTGAAAACTGCTGGTATCTTGATATATATATCCCAGGTTAGACTAAGGTGTGAAAACTGCTGTTATTTTGATACCTATATCCCAGGTTAGACGAAGGTGTGAAACTGCTGTTATCTTGATATCTATATCTCAGGTTAGACAAAGGTGTGAAAACTTCTGGTATCTTGATACCTATATCCCAGGTTAGACGAAGGTGTGAAAACTGCTGTTATCTTGATAGCTAGGCTATATCCCAGGTTAGACGAAAGTGTGAAAACTGCTGTTATCTTGATACCTATATCCCAGGTTAGACGAACGTGTGAAAACTGCTGGTATCTTGATACCTATATCCCAGGTTAGACGAAGGTGTGAAAACTGCTGTTATCTTGATACCTATATCCCAGGTTAGACGAAGGTGTGAAAACTGCTGTTATCTTGATACCTATATCCCAGGTTAGACTAAGGTGTGAAAACTGCTGTTATCTTGATACCTATATCCCAGGTTAGACGAAGGTGTGAAAAGTGCGGGTATTTTTGTAACTACCTCTTTCGTCATATTCAAAAGTAAAATTAATAACAAAAGATTGAACTAAGTGTATTTGTGAAACACCTGAACGCTAGTACAATGTCATCATCACCTTGTAAAACGAACTTTTCAGTATTGAAGTCTACCGATGACTTTGTGTCACCAAGTTTGACCTATTCTTGGATTCAAGACTTGGTACACCCTAAACTCCCATCTCAGAATAGCGACGTGTGTATTGGGACATCACGGCCAACTATCAGGTGTGAGGGGGGGGAGCACGGAATTCCTAGAAGAGAGACACCTTTTTTTATTCTGAGGCGAGCGCATTTGTTTGTTTGTGTTACTGGCTCTGTTTGTGTTCACAACTTGACAGTGTCCCCAGAAAGTGATGAAATGGAAACATTCTAGAATACTAGTGCGTTTTATAGTCGGACCATCTCTTTCTCTATGATCCTAGACGAGCCAAGGGACAATCTACATAGCTGGGATAGTGACATTCAGATTTAGCGCTCAGGGAGAGTATTAACAAACCTTTATGGGGTACACTTGTTTGGGGTTTTACCGGAATAAATACAAAACTGCTTTCAATAAGCCTACAGACATACATAGAGCTATAAACATGTTTTACAAGTCGAAATATTACTCGTGAATGTGTTGAATGCCAGGCCTCCACCATGGTTCGGATTCCACGTTAAACTGTAGATCCTCCATTTCATCTCACAATCACCTTACCATTACACATTAGCGTAAGTGCGTATAACCCGAACGGCTAGTAAGACGCGGTGATAATAATAATAATAATAATAATAATAATAAGCTTACCCTGTTTGTTCTCCTACTGATGGCTTGGAGTTATAAATGCACTCAAGATAACAATATATTTTATATTCTATTTCTCTTGACTAATTTCTAATCAGGGGTCACCCTTACGAGCCATGCGCCCAGTTTTTATTTAGATAGATAAATCACTTGATTGATAGTGGACCGAAAAGGTTCGCTCTCTGAGAAATGTGCCTAGTCTGACTCAGAAGGCTGGAGTTCAATTCTGGTCTATTGTATTAGGGGTATTTAATTCCCGCAATGGGTTCTTCCAATATCACCCAAAGAGAAGTTCTGCTCCCTAATCCCAGTGAACAGTGTGACGTCATACGTCTAGTCCGACTGATGCCAACCGGAATATACTTCCTTTCCTCCCTAAACAAGTCAGTTGAACGGCTAAATTATGGTTGTTAAGTTGTGTACCTGTGTGGGGTATGAACTAAAATTGTTTGTTTGTTAGTTACCCGCCTCGGTGGCGTAGTTGGCTAACGCGCTTGTCGTGTTTAGCTCGACTACTGAGGACGGGGAGATCGAGGTTCGAATCTCGGTCAGGTGAACTGGGGGTGGTTTTTCCTAAATGGTTTTCCACTCTACCTCCACGCAAATGTGGGTTCATTTCCTCTAATTAAACCTTACCATTTCCTAATCCATTAGAATAATTAGTACTTAAAGCGTATAACCCGAACGGGTAGTAAGACGTGGTGCTAAATATTATTATTATTGTTGTTTGTTAGTTAAACAGGTACATACTCTGTTACATTATATTCAACACCATTAAAACGTGTTTTAATGCTCAAATTATCAATTTTTATTTTAATCAAATTTGAATGTGTTGCCTGTTTGTTTGTTTTGGCGTGCATTGTCTAGTCACTTGTACTGTGTTGTAGTGTATTAATCAATATTTAAACACGGGTAAGGGCTATGAGTGTGGTGTTCCAAATGGATGAGCTGATTATGAAAATAGACAGAAGGTTCATGGATTCAGTTTTCCCAAATAACGAAAACCTTCAAAGGTAGGCCATACGAACTCATATTATTTAATGTAAATTTTCATGCATTTAAGTTTATATAACTTTTTAGACACATTGTATTCAAGTCTTAAGTAATTTATTTACATATTATATTAATTTATATTTTAATAAAATATATTGTTTAAGGGTTCGACAATGATTTATATACCAGTTTTTGCTGATTTAATGTTGAAATATTTTGATCCTGTAAGCGAACAAATAATATATTTCATACAAGATATTTGGCTGTTTTTTTAAGTAAAAATATTATTTTAAACATTTAATGAATTCTATAATTTTAATGTATAGAAAATCTTGTGATTTTAATAATATAATATTATTATTTTTATTAATTAAATGATGCAATGTAACCATTCTCCCCTCATAAAAAACTTTTAAAAAAAATATAGTTAACTTAATAACTGTTTCAAACTCACATTGGTTCTCAGGCGGACTAAAAGTTGAGCACACTAAGTAGGGTTAGCTAATGAGAGAAAGGTAGAATTTAAAGGAAATATACCAGAATTTAGTGGGAAAAGTGTGGAAAAACAATCCTTAGTACTAGTAACAATTTAGACTAATTAGTTTTATAAATAGCTTACTCTTGCTTAAATATACTACAACCAGTAAACCCTTTGCTAAACTTTCACACATTCAACCTTCTCCTCCCCCTCGCCTCCCCCCCTCCCCAAATTAGTCTTTTGTTGGGTTTTTGAAATTAAATACTCAGCGAGGTGTATAAACAAATTATAAAAGTGAGTATATTTTCTTTTATTTAAATTTCAAACAAACAATGTGTTTTAACGAAAACTGAGTAGGATATGTCAGAAGTCTGTACAAAATCCTATCCATTGATATTTTATTAATCGCTGTTGGCTTTGTATTAGTTGAGAAAAAGGGACGTTGACCACAGAAATAATATATAGGATAAAGGTTTAATCTTGAACCACGTCTGTAGTTAAATACTGTCAAATTCACCAGTAATTATTTAAAAAAAAAATCATAGAATAATATTGCCCAATAAAAATCTTACGGTTTATTTTTAAAACTGGTAAAAAGATTTTCAACATTATCTTAAGTATGAAATATTTAAACATGAAAGAATATAACGAGAAAACCCCTCTCGATTTCTCCAGTACATATTTGCTATAAATCTATCTAGGCCTATGTAATGAAATATCATTTCATTTGATAATCATTCTGATAAAATAAATTCCACCCTTTGTATATTTTAAATTGATGAATATTTTCAAAATATAAAACTCAAAGAATCCTTATGTTTTGGGAAATCTTCTCACAGTTGGGTGACTAAAGATATTTATATTTTTATTGTTGACAACTAAATTTCATGGCTGAAAGACATTTTATCTCTCTTTTTTTTCACTTCATATAATTGTTTCTCTTCTCGAAGGATAGAACATGGTGTAACTTGAAAAATCATGGATGGTTCTGGAACAATTTCCTTCAAAAGATATACGTAAAAAGAAGACTTATCTACTCAGTCGTACCACGACATTATACAGGAAAGGTCCGCATCAAATTAACTTCTCTATTTTCAAAAATAAAAAGAGTTCGAGTATAAAGAAACAGTCATTGAGCAACCGTACCGGGATATGTTTATTAATATACTAAATAAGAATATTATATTGATAAAAAGCAAGTTCTCATAGACAGTAAGAACCCAGCCCTTACCAAATTATTATTATAATTAGTACCGAATCTTACTGCCCATTCGGGTTGTACGCACTTACGCTAATGTGTAATGGTAGGCTGATTGTGAGATGAAATGTAGGACCTACAGTTTAACGTGGAATCCGAACCACAGTGGAGGCCTGGCATTCCCCACATTCACAAGTTGTGATTAATACACGTCTTGTCAGAGGTGAAGGAAGGGTTTGGCAATCAGATAAATATGTGCCGGGACCTAGGATTGAGCCCGGGACCCTAACACAGAAGTCCAACATCTTACCCTTAGACCACCAGGTCACCCACGTACACTATAAAGTAAAACCCAACAAGTAGAGGATTCATTCATAATCATCACCATCTCACCTCACAAAATACACTACAAGGGGCTTCAGCAACGAGGGGATCCCCCAGCATCCCGTTACATCCATATGGCATTGAGTTCCAAGCTATCGTTATTAAGTTTGAAACTAAAAACCAATATAATGATGTAATCTATTGAATTAAATGTTAATATCAAGTTTAAAACATGCATAACATATATATGCTACACCTTTATAAGATAGTAACTTTTTTTTACTTTTCAATAGCAAATAAAATACAAGCTGTACATAAGAGTAAGAGTATGCCTAAATGGTTATATAATGTATAATTTTTAATTCGAGATAGCAGACGATCTAGCCCAAATAGGAGAAATTAGTTAACTCAATTTCTTTTAATACTCAACATACAATTTATTTTTCAAATTTCAAACTAAAAAATAAATGTTAATACGCGTATCAGAATAAATGTTTTATACAAGAATCATGTGCTTTATCCTAAAGACGACTAGCCTATGTTTTTCACTGAATAAAATAAATCTTACTGAACTCCATACTCTCACTCCATTGTTTGAAAATATAAATATTTACTCAAAACTCATAATACAGTATATGTGGAACGAAATAATATCCATAAACGATCAAACCCAAGTAAGAGTTGCGCTCTACTTGAATAAAAAAAAATTGACTCTCGGTTTAAAATTTTATAATTTTATGTTTAAGGAATTAAAGTACTCATTTATATATTTGGACAACTAAAAAATATCAATATTGGGTTCCCGAGGGTCAACACTTCGTATTAAAATTTAAACTTCCTGTTAAAATTATCGAAATTTTACTAGGAGTTGCACAACTTGTGGTTATCGCATTGTCCTAAATATTTACTATCGAGTATAAAATGAAGGAGATAGATCATTGTTGTACCAACATTTCCCCTAAGAGGTTAAAGGAAAAAGAACAACTTTTAGAGACACTTACTAATATTTAATTACTCTATGGCAGGGGTCTCCAAACTTGTTTCTATGCGGGCCACTTAATATATTTTACACATTTTTGCGGACCAAAGTAAGGTTCACCTGATCTTCAAGTAGCATTATTTTTGCCCTGAATTCCTTGACATGCGCAAATAGATCATAAATAAAATTTATTTCAAGATTCAAATTTAGATTCAAGTCATAATGCCAGTCATGTCTATAAAAATTCCCTTTTCCAAGACCAGTCAGAGTTTGATAAAAGTTATTGACGTTGATTCTTCTCTGTGAGAAAAGAATCAATTTGTATGTAATAAAGTATATTTATAATAATTAGTCAATGTATTTATTTAGGTAACATTTCTTAGAACTTTCCTTTGATAACCCTCCACAGGGAGACTTGGAACTAGCTAAAAATCGTCACAGTCAAGCCGTTCTGTTGTCGCTATAAGGAATGGCGCCTGAAACTGAAAATGAGGGTTTGCAGTTCCGACAGCAATCTGGCTTGGTGGCATGGAGGAGGCACGCGGCGTGCGGACAGAAACTGGACATGACAAATAAACTGTGTAGCTAATAAATAACGAAGATAAACAATTAATTTGTTTTTGATTAAATCTTGGAACGGGCTGGATATAGCCCGAGGGCCGTAGTTTGTAAACCCCTGCTCTATGGCATTACATAATTATTACGTTAAAACATAATTATTACGTTAAAACATAATAGTATCTATGTACAACTAAAACTCACAAAATTGTATTAATATATTGGCCAATATTGTAATGATATAGAATTATACATCTCAATAATTTATTATTCACATCTTTATTAAAAATTACGATATTTTAAATGTGAGTGGTTAGTAAGATTTATTTGTGTTAAGTTGTTAAACTGCAAGGTATAGCGACATCCTCCTACGTCTCTGTTTAAAAATACAACGCAGTTTTGTGGACAGAAACGCGCCTTTTTTCTTTTGGGAAGTTTCGAGAAGGAAATGTCGCTAGATATACCCCTTCAGAGTACGCATCTCTTCACTTTCCTTCCTGACGAGGAGCCGTGTAGGTAGAGTCCTATGACATCTTAATCTGTGTTCTAAATTTCACGTGTCGGTTTATTATGCATATAACGTAATAGTCGGGCTCCTATTAAAATCTACAACGTGTGAAATATCTAGAAAAAACTGTTTATCTACTTTAAAAAAACAGTATAAAACACCAGCACTTTTAATTTATAAAATAAGACATCATACTTTTTTAATTATAATATAGAACAGCAAACTTGGACCCAATTCAATCGTCATATCAAATGTAACCCTAATGGTGGTGTATATACATTAATATATCAGGTTAGCTTTTTTAAACGTTAGAATAACTCAGAAATTGTTGGTTTTATAAAAATATATTTCATGTAAAAGTTTTTTATTTTTAATAGTGCTAAAATTTTGCAATGCTAAGTTATTTAGTATCTCGTATAGTTGCGGTGATATGGAAATTTCCACTTCTTTAAAGTACCCTAAAAGTCATTTTTTATGGGAAAATGAAAATATTAATTTTGTTTATGATCTTTATCAACGTTTATATACGAATTTTAATCAAAATCTTTAAAGCCGATTTTGAGAAAATGTATTTTTTTTCTCTTTGTGTTCTTTATTAAACTACTCTTAATTTTAGGGTTAAACAGACACACATAAAAAAAGGCATTTCAAAAACCTTTTTTTAGGGTTCGGGGTGTCATGAAACGTCGACCTACATCAATATTTCGGGTTAGATTTGTTTTGACGGTCGCAATACCTTTAGTGTCCGAAAGATTATATATATGCATATATATATTGCCGGGTGACCTGGTGGTCTAGGGGTAAGGTGTCAGACTTCTGTGCTGGCGGCCGGGGTTCAATCCTCGGTCCCGGCACAGATTTATCTGATTACCAAACCCTTCCTTCACCTCTGACANTTATCTGATTACCAAACCCTTCCTTCACCTCTGACAAGACATCTTGTGAATGTGAGGAATGCCAGGTCTCCAACGTGGTTCGGATTACACGTTAAACTGTAGGTCCTTAATTTCATCTCACAATCACCCTACCATTACACATTAGCGTAAGTACGTACAACCCGAACGGGTAGTAAGACGTGGAGCTAATAATATATATATATATATATATTGCCGTGGTCTAAACTTCAAGGGGTCACTCTCCCAACAGACTGAGCTGCCGATGATAGGAAGATTGGAGTTCTAATCCCGATTGGGTGTCCGAGTGTCGTTTTCTTAAATTGATGGTATCTGACAACTTAGCTCAGTCGGTAGCGTGTCTGTAAACTGAGCTAAGGATCCAGGGTTCGATTCCCGGGATGGCCGAAAATGTCTCATTGATGAAAATATTGGTTCATCCTTTAACATTGATAAATTAACGGTTGGGGAATGGATGTTGTGTCTGTCCTAGTATTAAGATCGATCATAAGATGTATGAAGAAACGATGGGTCTATCACGTTATTAGTGGAAAATATATGACTCTAATAAAAAACTGACCTAGGCCACAAGCTGGAAATAGTAATGGATGTAAAGTGAAAGTTCTCCACTCTACGTCCACGCAAACTTGGATACACTTCCGCTATATTCAACCTTACTCATCCCTTACCTCTTAGTATAATTAAAACACAATGGCCTAGCCCGAACGGGTAGTAAGACGCGGAGCTAAAATAAATCATGAGTAATGTGGAAGGCACTAGGTGTGCGTTGTTCTGGTCTGCCTTCGACGTGGAATTCAGGGTTAGAATTCTGACCGGTTGTGCAAGATTTTATCTTACGTTTGGTTTCATCTAGATTAATTCAACCGTAAACCTTTTAGTCCACAATTTTATCAAACGTATAACTATAATCTATAAATACTACTTCATTGATCTCAAATCATTACAGTTCACGAGTTCTGAGGGATCAAACTTAATATTTTATACTTTTTACTTACCAATGTTAGGATAAAGCTAATGTATGGGTCTGAAGTTTAATGTGACTATACATTCATATGAGGTGTGCCCTCACAGTCATTTTTAGGGGAAAATAAACTATCCACTTTGTTTGTAATTTGAAACAGTGTCTAGATAAAGATAATTAATCAAAATTGCTAACAGAGATTTCCAGATTATCGATTTTTTTTTCTCTTTTTGCCCTTCAGCTTAATTTTAGGTTTAGCTATCTTAAATTACAAAAACTTCTCGGGGGAGCCTTATGAAAATCCCAGGGAGCAAATTTTAGCCAAACGGTAAAGTAGTTTCGGCTCTAGCCAAAGGTACAGACAGACATACAGACAGATGGCATCACTAAAACAACTTTTTCAGTTTCAGGGGTTCATGAAATGTCAACATTTACCACAATGACGATAACAATAATTCTATGGGTCGAGAGAAAGTAAAAATGGTATTATTATGTTTATTTAGGTTTTTGAAATGGAAGGCCCCATCTGTCTCACCATGACCTAGACAATATAAAATATTAAAATACCGCCATAGTACTGTATTTACAGTGATGCACGTATTGGTTACCAAGCTATCAGTATTTTTAATCTAGTAAGTTCTAGCATGTATTGATTAATTGTCATGCGTGGAGGGTAGCCTGCAAGTAAGGGGTGACGGAGTAGAGAAGATCGGAATATTTACACAGTTCCTACCCTACATTTAATACTGTCTGACAGCACGTGGCCCGCGTGCCCCTGTTTGAACAGCCCCAATTAACATCTCGCCCTGTTTACTCGACTCTTGTGATGTCACGCTTCAAACCGTGGGTGTAAAGAGCTAGAGTTCCTTAAGTACCTTCATACAGTGACGTTCGTTTTATAGTTGCCTACTCCGGTATGCAATAATAAGCTAATAACATATCAAGGGTACAGGGGGATAGGGGGAAAGTCTATTTTTAACTCAACAAGAGGTATTGCTGCCATTCGTTAGACAATAATGCACTTTTAGATTATGATTAGAATAGGTTTCTGTCATATTTATATTAATTAAATGCGTATAACCCGAACGGGTAGTAAGACGCGGTGCTAATAATAATAATATTAATTAAAAATAAAGTAGTTCCTGGTGTTGTTGAGTTTGAGATGTAAACATTGTCCTGGAAGGTTTGTGTAGTGTGACTTTCCCTCTTTTTAAATTGTACTCTTCACACGGGATTTAAAAAAATCTCGCCGAAGATTTGTAATGTGAAATTTGTGCTTATTGCACCAAAGATCTACAAAGTGTTATCCACAGATATTTGAGATACTTCTTACGAGTTCTACCCACGCCCTGTACATACCAGGCGGTGATTCAGGACAACGAAATGGACCTCATGTAATCTAATAGGAGCTATATGTGCTATGCAGCCCTCTCTAGCTCAAGTATATGAGTATATATTTGACGTAATATGTATGTTTTGATCAACTGTTTATATACTTCTCTTATTATCTATACCCTTGTCCTACTATGTATACACTCGGTCTACTCTATATACGTGACACGCTCTATACACTTGATCATATATATATAATTAAACTACTAGGCCAACATGTAACTGCTCCTTATATATATATTTATATA
>CABFVX010004748.1:0-15891 GCA_902151425.1 Timema shepardi
TCCCCAATCATGTATCCACCTGGCTGTTCCAGTAATCAATGATATATTTCCCCAATCATGTATCCACCTGGCTGTTCCAGTAACCATTGTTATATTTCCCCAATCATGTATCCACATGGCTGTTCCAGTAACCAGTGCTATATTTTCCAGGATGGCTCCTCCTACCTCCAGTATTCTCCTGGTGAGGCAGAGCTCCAAGATGTCCGAAATGGAGTTTGTACGTCCCGACCTCCCTAGTCGTTGTACTTGGCACCTGGGAGTGGACCCCAAGACAACACCACACTCCATAGAACCTCTGTGAGTCCAAGTAGGTTTTATTACAAAACAGACTGACACAAGCTTAGATTACAAACTTACTATTGAGTTTATAACGTTACTCTTTTAAAAGTAATTGCTGTAATGTTGAATGTAATGGAAAGGATTACACACATTTTCAAATTAAGTTAAGTTTGGATTTCATCGAAAATACATGGAAGTCTTTATTTTTGTATGGAATCTAAAAACTAAATAGCAAAAAATACATTACTGTCTTTCGTTTGGGTTTACCTCACTTGATATGTATGTCTTTTTTTATCCTTTTCAAAACATTAAGGATATTGAGTAGTTCTCCTGCTACCGAATATTCAACTTAATTTTTGCTACTATAGGGTATATACAGTACAAGGATATGTCGTCTTATTTAGTAGCAATTCTCGAATCTAGTCTCAAATTATTTAACGGCCAGTAGTTACGTTTCTAGCCCAATTCTGGTTATTATTTAAGACTCGCTGGATCCCCGTTATTCCCTTGGGATATTGCGTTTTTATTTACTTTAGGATCAAAATGAGGAATTTTTGTTTGAAGCTTAATGACATGGTTCTTAGTGCTACCCGAGAAACACCGCGAGGAGATGTCCATGTAACGTTTTTCATGAGGATTTTCATTTTCGGCAGGCCCCCTCGCCTACTGCCAGGGGCATTATAAACTGAGCGCGGCTGGACAGGTCTCCTCCCTCCCAATACTCCATGCCAGGCCCTCTCACTCACACATACACTACAAACAACACCAAATTCAGCAAAATATAAACCACATACTTCTACCGTCTCTTGGAGTTGCATATTAAAATGTAATTACAAATTTTAACAAATTGTTTGAATTCATTTTTTCCCACCCCTTAGAAGCATCTACGGGGGTTCAAAACAATTACTATATTTTTCCGAAGGCATTATTAGAACAAACTTATCTTATTATTACCCTCTAAACACTCAATAAGAGTTTATAAAGCAATATTATTGTTTAGGCTATCTACCCCGATTTTACCCCTATAATCACAAAACATCAAAGTGAAACATCATTACTTTTCCTAATTAGCTTATAAGGAATACCTGTGCCAAATTTCAGCCCTCTAGCTTTGTGGGTGACCTGGTGGTCTAGGGGTAAGGTGTCAGACTTCTGTGCTGGCGGCCGGGGTTCAATCCTCGGTCCTGGCACAGATTTATCTGATTACCAAACCCTTCCTTCACCTCTGACAAGACATCTTGTGAATGTGGGGAATACCAGGCCTCCACCGTGGTTCGGATTCCACGTTAAACTGTAGGTCCTCCATTTCATCTCACAATCACCCTACCGTTACACATTAGCGTAAGTGCGTATAACCTGAACGGGTAGTAAGACGCGGTGCTAATAATAATAATAATAAAAATAATAATAGCTTTGTGGGAAGTGTGAGAATTAGTGAGTCGGTCAGTCGGTTGGCCGTCATATTCTGTTAAGACCTTGTAGTTACTTAAATATGGGGGAAACTGAATATACCATACCTCTGGAGGATACTGGATATAGGTACCATACCTCTGGAGGATACTGGATATAGGTACCATACCTATGGAGGATACTGGATATAGGTACCAATACCTCTGGAGGATACTGGATATAGGTGCCATACCTCTGGAGGATACTGAATATAGGTACCATACCTCTGGAGGATACTGGATATAGGTGCCATACCTCTGGAGGATACTGGATATAGGTACCATACCTCTGGAGGATACTGGATATAGGTACCATACCTCTGGAGGATACTGGATATAGGTACCATACCTCTGGAGGATACTGGATATAGGTACCATACCTCTGGAGGATACTGGATATGCCCTACCTTTGGTCATGTGAACTAATCCTTTGGGGTGGGAACACTGGATTGGCTGCGGAGTGTTGTAGTTCCTGTAATGAAGAGGCTGGTTCTGGGATTTGCGTGTATTTTTGTGTCTCCTCTGGTTCCTCTCTTCGGGGAGTGGACATTTTATCTGTCTCCTGCTTAGTGTGTTTTGGAGCGTCTCATCTTTCTGTATTGAATTATTTCTGAGGGTGTATTGGAAATACATCTTTGGCTACCCCTGTTACACAAATTGAGTGTAACTGGCGCATACCCTGAGAGGGGGTGTTGTAAGAAACCTGGGGGGCTGCTTGTTGGTCGTATACCCAAATCGAGAAAATATTGTATTAAGGGGATTCTCCCCAGCGCCACCCGGATAATTAGAGTAGAGTTTAGGCTGGGGAGATTTTATTCCTTATTTTCTTCATCCCCTTCCATTTCGTTGTTACTTCTTACATACATTATACTTATCCGTAAAAAAATGCACTGACAATTTGTGTTAAATAAATCTTCTAAAATGAAAATCTTACGTTCTACATAACATGGATTCCAACTGTTAATTTAGTATATATAATATATAATTATTATAGTTATTATTAAAACATTTATTTTTACACAGAGTTAAAGATAGTCCACTGATATCTCATCTTATTTACATTTTTCGGTGTTAATTATTGTAGCTCCAGTTTTCCAACTAGCTAACTAACTTCTGGTCTCCGTGGCCCGGTGCTGAATTGAGTTTTAGCACCTGGCCGCTAAAATGAACAGTACATGAGAATTGTTTTCATACCTCTTCATTTTTCTAACATTTGAAAACTCGCACAAAACATTCACACCAGCCTTAATCGATGCCAACTTTAAGGGGACGCCACTATCTATCCTGTGTTGAATCACTGATTTTGTTGTACACTATTCTCACTACTTATACAAGAAAGAAGCATACACATTTTACCAGATATTATTCAATCTATCTTTTATACTTTAATACGAGGGTTTTTGAAAATATGTTTGACTTTTCACAATTGATTTTTTGACTAGTCAAATTATTTAATGTAGTTTTTGAAGTAAATAAATACATATTTTATCTTAGAATTTTTTTTCTCAAATGCCTTGTGTTGAACTGAGGATTAAGATAACAATAGTAATAATAAATATTTCAGATAAATCGAATAATTAGAACCTGAGAAAAATTTACATAACCTATGCAAAGTGTAGTTTTGAGTAAAGTACATTTGAAGATATACTTTAAAAATATTTGTAAGAATATTATAATTTTAACTTAAATGTTGATCTGGTTCATTTTGGAAACCTCTGTACTTGTCAAGTTCTTTCATCTTCTGTTTTGCTGCATTGTTGGGATTTTCTATAAGTACTTAAGCACACAGGCATTGGCATACTAGGTCTAATTTCTAGATTAGGCTTAGTACAGTAGCCACATGGCTTCTTTGGTGCTGACTGACAGCTCACAGCTGACAGCTTTGAAAAGTTACCAGACCAAATTATGTATCCCTACTCCAAACCTTATGATCTGCAAAAACACGTGTTTGGCAGCTGTCACTTCTGACAGTAAGAATTTAGGTATCTACCTAAATGTTGACTGTCAGAAGTCAACTGTGAGTTGTCAGTCAGCACCAAAGAAGCCACGGGGCTCCTGTATATTTATACGTTGCTTTCTATCACAGTGAATGTATTTCATACCAAACAAAAGTATCTTCAACTCAAAAACCTTATTATAAAGTAATAGAATTAAAAACAACAAAGACTTTCATTACTGATGTGAAAACAAATGGTCAGCAACAATAAGACTAAGTAAACAATCCCACTATCACAATTTAAACAGTGTGAACAAAAGCCAAGGGATGATATCCCATAAATATTAATCTAATTGCTCACTTGAAATGCTAGTAGTAACGCTTTTTATTTGATTTTTCTTTAATAATGTGAAATTTTTCTGCAAAACAACAATGAATACATCTGGTTTGTTTTTTTCTTGCTCTTTCAATTGAATTTTAATACTATCTTATATATCACTGGGAAGGGGGGGGAATGCTCTATTTAATACTATTAAAAACAAAAACAAAAGTTTGATATTTTTAATTTTTTTTCTGTCCGGTCCCCTCAAGATCTTGGCAGTTATTTGATCTTCCGTATTTTTTTAAATCTTATAAACTTTGCTTAGCTGTTTCGACAGCTGGATTCAATCTAAGTAAATTCTAATGTCAATGAAAAGTAATGCATTTTCAGTAATAGTTTGCAAATCTCAAAGAAAACTTTCTCCTTTGGAAGTTTTGAGCCAGTGTGGATATTTCCTCTATGAAGGTTATGTCCTTGTCCTCCGGTAGATGTTGTTCAGGACGCCTACCAACTTATGCTATTGAAGTCTTCATAGGAGTTTCGCCCTGTGCCTATTAATTTGTTTTCGGACTCACTTCACTTAGGATTTTTTTTTACTTTAAAATTATTCGTTTAAGTTATTTTTACCTACAATAAATATTGTTTTTTTAATAATTTACATTAAGCCAGTGTAAATCTAGAATTTTAAATTTCGAATTGAATCCAAATCTTGGTTGACTTGAATCGATTCCATATCAAATGTCATGCCTAAAAAAAATTAAGTCTATCCATAATCGAATTTTATGCCCGAACAAAATTTTGGGTAGTGCTCAAATAGAATTTTATGCCCATAAAATGTTTGAATTGAATCCGAATCTTACAATATTGGGACTCAAAATTTCGAAGATTCGCACAGACTTGACTTACTTTTACATACAGAAAGTCACGAAAATGTGCTATCTCTCTAAATTGAGCCCACAAGTTCTTGTGTGCACTATACTCCGCTAATAGCGCTCCTGCTGGTGATTTCTTCTACTTCTCTTTGGCAGGCTCTTTTAAAACTAAACGCTCTTTTCATTTTCAATTGATTTTGGTTTTGTTGAAACTATCAACATATTTATTGACACTCTTAAGTTAATTGTGTATTTCTTGTGCATTTTATCCTCTCACATTTTGGGGTAAGGGGTGGAGGTGGTGCCAATAAACGTAGATCCCTCTAATTGGCGCCCATGTACTCGACACCCCCTCCTAGCCACTAGATGAAAGATAAGATTGTTGAGAATTATTGGAAACACACAAATCTGGAATCTTGTAACCAGACTCATAATAACCCGCCACATTGATGATTAATTCAAGACGTCCCATCCCATTAAACCTGAGTTAATCTTAGAGAACAAATATTCATGTTTGGGCACATATCAGATCAACAAACGAGACAGACATAGCTTTGTTAGGCTACTTGATTCTTACTTACTAACTGATCATTGTATACTTGTATCACTATTAAAATCTTGGGTTTGAAGTATATTTTGATAAAACCAGCAGTTTTTAAGCAAATATAAGTATTTATTAAATTGGGGCCTGTAAAATGAGTTATGCTCTTTGGTAACAGAGATGTTGTTTTTCCCCGATTTTACTGTAAAAGTGTATATTATTTTATTTATTCTCTTTAATAGAATGTGATGCTATTTTTTCCCCATTATGTTTCTGCAACAATGTATATTATTTCGTTTCACAATTCTTACAAGTTTTAGGTGATTGTGTTCATTTTTAGATAAAGGAGAGACAAAGTGTGTGATGGACTAGCTTGAACCCAAGTTGGTCTCACATTCTTCTATAAAGATCCTAATATATGAGCACAAACGGTAAATGGTCAATATGGAGGAACAGAAGTGTGTACAGTTGCGGTGAGCTTAGGGCTTGGCCACGTCATCTGTGAACATTTCCACAGTAAATAATGAGCTTTGGCCCTTAAGTTGAAATAACCAGGATACACTCATCCCAGATAGCGTACAAGGTCAAGATGTGTTTATCTAAGCATAACATTTCTCAGTCGGTGAAGATGTAATATAACCAAGGATTATACTCTTCAGGGGCTGAGGATGTAATATAACCAAGGATTATACTCTTCAGGGCCTGAGGATGTAATATAACCAAGGATTATACTCTTCAGGGGCTGAGGATGTAATATAACCAAGGATTATACTCTTCAGGGGCTGAAGATGTAATATAACCAAGGATTATACTCTTCAGGGCCTGAGGATGTAATATAACCAAGGATTATACTCTTCAGGGCCTGAGGATGTAATATAACCAAGGATTATACTCTTCAGGGGCTGAAGATGTAATATAACCAAGGATTATACTCTTCAGGGGCTGAGGATGTACATTTATTCAACCACATACTTTTTTCGAAGTAATTGTTGTTTTTCTTTTTAACCAGTGATTGAGAATGTAGTAAACTTAGTGTACGTTTTCACCAGATAGAGTAGCGTGTGTGATCAGGGACAATCAACAAGAAGTGACATTAGAGCTTATATATTTTTCATCATGAAATATGATATGACCCTCGAGTTGCCAAGAGTCCTGTGTAAGAGTAATGTTGTGTCTAAAGTTCTGTTAGGGAGATTGAAGAGCAGTAAAAAAAATTACAATTCATTAAAATATCACATTATTATTAATTTTGTTTGTAATAGAAAAGTTCAAACACTGGTAATAAAATAAGATAATATTGTAATCGTAAAGTCGAGACTAAGTAAAATATAGCTCAAGACCTCTGGATATTAAAATTGGAAGGAAAGCCTTTTTTACAGGACTGTACTTTGAAACTTGAATATTGTCCACATTGTCTCACCCTGAATGCGGCAATGAACCTTCAAGATCTGCCTTCAACTAGTAATAATAGTGGTAATAACAACAACATATTAATCTAAAATAGAGATGTAATTCAGCCAAACCAAATATTTTAGATACTCCCTGGCTGACAGAATGTTTTTATAAGACATAGGGCCTGAACATAAATTTTACACTTGAATATTTTAAACAAACAAAAAAATACAATAAAGGTTTATCAGAAAAGTGACCTTAATTTTGTTTTAAATAAAAACAAGTTTACAAATAACAATACTACAACACAAGATTTAAAATTATAAATGTTTGTTGAAGACAAGTTTTTCTGAGTATATAAAATTTCACTAAGCTCTAAATGTGTTTAAATAACTAACATTTTAATATTGATGATTTCTAAGGGTTACATTTGCACGCTATTGAGCCCATGCCCTGGCTAGTAATATTTATCAAAATTATGGTTCAAAGAAATAAAATACTGAAAAAAGTTATTTGTTGAAAATATTTCTTAAGATTAAATTTTAAAATAAATAAATTTCTTGTATAATATTTGGGTTGATTTATATGGCGATGTCAAAGAGTCGAAACTCGTATGTTCGATAGCTCATATTTGTCAGCAAAAATGTTGCTTCTTGGACGCTTAAAGATGTCATCTCGTTATATACTCTGCTTCCTTCCCACACTTCTCCATCAAGAGTAACCTGCCTCTGTAGCGTAGTTTGCTAACACACTAGTTTCGTGTTGAGCTAGACTGCCGAGGATGGGCAGGTCGCGGTTCTAATCTCACTCGGGTGAACTGGGGGTGGTGTTTCCTAAATGGTTTTCCACTATCCCTACACGCAAATGTGGGATCACTTACTTTATATATTCAACCTTCTCAATTCCTAACCCATTAGTGTAATTAGTACTTAAACGTATAACCTGAACGGGTAGTAAGACGCGGTGTTAATAATAATAATAATAATAATACTTATCATCATCATCATCCTCTAAATGCAGTGTGGGTGGGTTTAAAATGGCCGCCATACTTCAATCTCTCTCAGCCGTTCCCTCTTTGTCGTTGGTTTGAAAGTGAGTTTTTTTTTCAATACATGTGTAGTGACTCTGCGCATCCAATCTCCTTGGTTGGTCGCTTATTCATTTAAATACTCGGTAATTAAAATGAAAAAGGTAAGTTTTAAAATCTCTTGAAATAATAAAATAATAAATAATAATAATATGTAAAATTTAATTCAACTGAGTGCAATGTTTACAGAGAGAAAATAATAATTAGAATGAAATAACCAATATTATGACTATTTAATTCTAAGATTTGCCTGCTAGGGGCAGTAA
The DNA here is from genome assembly GCA_902151425.1 of Timema shepardi. Taxonomy (NCBI): domain Eukaryota; kingdom Metazoa; phylum Arthropoda; class Insecta; order Phasmatodea; family Timematidae; genus Timema; species Timema shepardi. The sequence continues at coordinate 8,144 of CABFVX010004748.1, forward strand.
ATATAGTTTTAGCAACAAAAATAATATTCTAACGATCAAAATGCACAAAATAATAATACATACGCGTGCAAATTATTAGCAATTTTCTAATTTTACCGAAATAATTAATTTATTCGATACTTAACTTTCACTAAACTATACCTGCATACACTTTTACTTTACTTACAGTCTTTATACTCCTTCTAGTACTTACCTGTGGCTTGGCGCACCATCTTGCATGAAAACCCCATCACCTGTTGGGAACCATTCACTCACCATAGGTACCACACACGTTCCAACCACCTCCTGTATGGTCCAGCATTCATGTTTCCCTGAACTACAGGAATAATCGTCTCATCACTGAACAGTACCTGAAACAATTATTTTCGTTATTCACTTGACAATAAGCAAATTAATGAAAACGAAAAATGAAAATTACTTCATAACTTGTGTTGTAATAATGGTAATTTTACTTCAGAACTACCCCCAAGCATTAAACAAAGGTGAGTGGAAGGAACAGGGGGGTGTGTACTTCCAAATACACACAAGCGACAAATGTGAAGAATAGTACGATTGCAAACTGACACACATACAAATTAAAATGTTGGGTCAAACTTGACCGAAAATGGAGCAGAAATGTAAGACTATGACGTACCCAAATTATAAATTACAGCTTAATTAACTACCGCTAACTAACACCAAATTTTATCACAATAAACACCAAAAACATTAAAATTGCTAACAATTTGCACATGTCTGTACATAAATTTAAATTTCTTACACAATACACACCTTAGAGCTTATGGTTTTTAATTGATGAAAATTATTTAAAAACGTGAAATATACTTAGACATACATTTATAATATAAAAGGAGATGTTGAGGGGGATTGAATATACCCGTATAGGACTAAATTCATACATTCAATCTAAAAGAAATTGGTATAGGTTGATGAAATTATTAAAATTCTTCATTGGGGTCAAAGATAAAAAGTAAAGTAAAATAAAAGTAAATTTGTAATTTTTTTTTATTGAAATACATATTGTTTACTTCTAGATAACTAATTTGCGAAAGGTAAATCTTCCCATAAAAAATGAAAAAAATGTTGAGCATTAACATTTTTATAAAAATAAATTCTATTGATTTTACTATCTGATTACCAACGGACAAAATAAATTTTAGCAAACCCGGTTTGAGTTTCTTTGTTAGTTAATGAATATTTAAAATTTTTGCAATAATGAAATTTGTTATTTTCAGACAATATTCGAAACACAGCTCATATTCTATAAATTTATCAATTAAAATAAAACTTTAGAGTTTATATGAACTATTATTGTTTTATGCCCCCCATATTTAATCCATACCTAAAAGTTGATAAAACGTAAGTCTAATTATTCTTAAAATGATATTTTTGCTGATTAAAACTCCCCACACTCATTTACATTGGATTTGAATGTCTCAAGTCTTAAAAATGATTTTTAACCAATATAAGAGTTGTAATGTAGTAAGTCCTAGACATTGTACGAGCTAAATTAGTAAAAGTCCACTTGCTACTATTTAGTTCTGAAACATTTTAAAACCTAGAATGCGCAAGTCCACTTGTGTGGTTTTAGCTTTGAGTAAAATATTCATTAATCCTTCCTAAGTCCAATTCAATGTCACTTTCTTTTAAAAAGACTTTCAAGATAATGTTAATATTGTATGTAGGCTTATTGTTATTATTTTTACTTGAATGATATTTTTAAAAGTTGAAGATAGCAAATTTTTACACTAAAAATATTTTTTCTATTATTTATTGGGAACTAATTTCAAAATAAGGTGGCATTACTGGATCAGTTTTTAAAGACAACAGTTAAAGTATTATAACCCTATTAATTCAATTTATTGTTCCATAGTCATATTTATTAAACAATATTTTTATAGTGTATTAATATCTCGGCTTAATTATATGAAGCTGAATATTAGATTTGATGACATGTTTTACAGTGATGAAGAGCTTATTGATGGAACAAAAATGAATTATGATGATCCTTCATATGCTTCACATCCTAATTTGAATTCTTCAAATGAAAATGAGTGTGATGATTCCGATGTAGATGAAACTAATTCCTCTCTTGTAGTGGCAGACAAGAGGAAAAAGACAAGAAAAACCCAATTCTATATCTTTAGTTCCGTAGAGTTTTACGGATCCTTAAAATGCTTTCACTAGTGAAAAACTGGGAAAAAATATGATAAGAAAGGAAAACATTTAGATTTAAAAAAAGTCAAGAAAGTAAGACGATTGGGTAGCCAAACATATGTTACTTGAAATGGTGTTGACAAGGAAGCAAGAACTTTGAAACCACTCTGTAAGGTACCATGCCACAAGAAGTGCACTAGAAACCAGATTCAGTATACACAAGGGTTTTGGGGGAAAAGATAGGTCTTGGGACTCTAAATGGCAATACATATCTTCTTCTGTTAAAATCAAACCCATAACGTGAGGTTGACCCAAAGACTCGCCCAAGAAACACTTAAGATCCAAAATGAACACTTAAACATTTAGTCCTAGTAACACACAAATAGTGGTATGTAAGACTTTGTTCCTACATATTTTGTCTATTAGTGAACCTTTTGTGATAGAAACATTGGAAAAAAACCCAATCTAATGTGGGTTTGGTCAGCTCTGACGAGTGAGATAGATATAAAAGCTGTAAATAAAACTGCTGCATCACTATATACAAAGAGATTTTATAAGAAATTATCCTTCATATGAATGCTGCTATTCTAGAGGAAGAAACAGTAGAAAATATTTGGGTCTGTATAAATATTTCCAAAATGTATGGATTGTATGTTGAAGATTGTAAGATATTGGGAGTGAAAGAAGCAAAAGAATGGTTGCTCAGAAAAGTTTTCATTTCCATTCACCAGTTAATTATACCTCATACCTGTGACCTCTGTGACCAATACCGACGCCAGCTTCAAGGAACTTTGACAGAAGAGGAGAATAAAGTAATCGAGCATGAGAAAGAAATCCACAAAGCAGATGTCAATGTGCGATAAACGAGAAGACAAGGAGCAAGTAGTATTGGATAGTAAATTCAAAGTAATTATGCAAGACTTTCAGAAATGCTTGCTAACACCCTATCTAACCAACTCCCAAAGTTTTTGTCCAAGGAAACTCTTGACACTGAATTACACATTTCATAATCCCACATCATGAGAATCTTTGTGCATGTTTTTGTATGAGGTGAAAGGGGGCTGTAGGGGAAATTAAATGGCTTCATGCCTTTTAAAATGGGCAGCTGAGACTCTTACATCGTGTGATGTAGAGGTTTTAATAATTTGTACATATAAACTGTACTGAGGAAAGTCTGAATCTAATGATGACCATGTTATATATGTGGTTACTAAACAGCTTTCCTAACCTAAAATAAATCAACCACACTTATCTTCTAAGAGGCCAAACACACATGGAGGTTGATGGAGACTACGGCATAATAGAAAGAGCATAGAACCATCTTTTAACAATAACCCAATCCTCTTATAATGATAGGGCCAACTTTATACAACAGTGTAAGAAGGATCCCTTCATGGCTATGTACATTAAATTACAGGACTTTTCCTTGATGGGGACAACCTCTTCACCAGTTGTAGCAATAAATAAAAAGAAACAGTGGATGGCACCCCCTTTCTGATATCATTAGCCATTTGGCTGCAACCGAAAAGAGATTTTCCAGATAATTATTTCTCAAAATAAAATCTAATTGTGAGTTTTCTTTGGTTGGTCTCAGAAAATGTTCACGAAAATCTCTTATACTTCCATCAACTCTCTCACAGCCGAGATTACAAATGAATCCCATAAGCAACTGAAAGTACAATGATTTGATGAGAAGTCTCCAATGGGTTCAAGAAGCATATCAACTGTATTATAGAAATCTTCCACATGAAGAGCAGGTAGAACATTTTACTAGCTATGACCAATAGTGCTCTTGTGTATATTAGTATGTTGATATAAATTATAGACTATGAATGATAATATCAACATTTAGTGTATTTTCTATTAGGATGTGATTTGACTTATGCAAAAAAACTAATCTAAACTAAAAATAACTATTTATTACTTTAATAATACTAAGGTTACTGTAAAATGAACAGCAGTAAGTCCTAGACATTGTTGACATTTTAGAGCTTAAAAGACTTAATTAAGTCCATGATCCTGGGCTCCTATGGAAATACAAAAATTTTTATCTAAAATTATGGTAAATGTGATTTAACTTTGCCTCCTGAAAAATTACATTATTGTGGCTTATGTTGGTTTAGCTCTGAGGTACAATTTTAGTTTTATTTCGACTGAATGTTTTTTTAAACAACATAATAGGCGTAGTATTTAAAAAGAAAAATCTCTTAACACCTCTATTTAAAGGTCTGTGAGTGTAAAAACCCCACATCCGCTAGGAGTACCAAGATGGTACTTTAACGTCGGAAGTAATGTGTATTGTACGACGCAGTTATTAGACTACAAGACACGTGGTTCGTCTAGGATAGATTGAAAGAATGAAAGATTACTACTATTATGTTTATAAAGAAAGGTAAGTGAACTAGTGCATTGGTCGTCATCTTGACGTAGGGCTGGGATTCGGCTGTCACCCCGTTGCTTAGAAGTGTCAGTGTCTTTGAATCCTACACTAGATTCCAAATTTTAGTCTTAAGTCCACAAATCCTCTGTTTCGGTGTCCCACATAAACACCTAGCTTACACGCACATGGCACGTGCCTTCGGATGACGCTCTATAACTCCAGCACACTCTGACAACTGTCAATGATCCACTGTCAATCCAGTGTCCTACTCGTGGTGCTCAAGACGTCTCTGGACATTTCCCCGACACTCTCGGAACTATACTCTAGGACACGCGAACTAGATTCAGCCAACTTGTAAGATTACTCCAATCACGCCCTAGAACATCAATCAAGTAATCTGGGCAACCCCCCCACACACGTGTTTGCGGTTCACACGGATATATCGCTGCCATCAACTGTTTTAGCGAACAACGTGAATACGTGTCAAATGGGGCGGATACAGCTCACACACACGACACTACTTGCAGTCAGCCGGTGGGCAATAGATACAGACCAAATTCAAAATAATGTTGCTAAGTTAAATGCATCACATATCTATATTTAATTTTCAATGTGAATATTTCGCGTGGCTGTGTTATTTGTTTGTTGAAGCCATTTCCTCCACAGCTCAACGATCGATAACTTCCCGAATGGTACCACGTGGGTTTGTTGTGACTGAGGTCAAAACAATAGTTTTTCATCGGCGTTTATCATTGAGTGTAGCGGGTTTTCGTGCTTTAAAAATTCATTAAGTTTAGAGTAAAATTATGAAAATTTAATGATAGCTTGCTGCAGGACCACACAGTGTGCAATACAAGCTTGCTTTCTGTTGTGTCTCACTCTCGAACAGATAACACCATTTGGACCCTTTTCCTGCCGTCTTCTTTTGAGAGGGCCTGAAGAACGCGAGTTCCTGGTAGTGCAACGTCACAAGGAGTATATGATGTAGATAGACGTAACTGTGAATGTCCAACTGATACAAAGGTTTCAGGGCCACTGTTTCAGGGAAAGTCGCATGATCTACAAGGTCGGACAAATCATCTTTGCGGAAATAATTAAAACCCAATTATGAGTTTGTTTCAATAATTCCAACAATACATTCAAACATCCTACGCTGCCACTTCTGAGTTTTCCACACAGTTTCCAAAGTTGCCTAATATGATTGTGAATATCGATTGCTGGTACTTCATTGTAAAATTCTCTACTAGTTTTGGCCGGGAAACTTCTTTAAAATAAACGTTACCATCTCCGTCCGCTCTTTTTTTCTTGCTTGGTTCTCCTGGGAGCGTTGTACCGCATGTCTCTACGAAAGTATGTACCTTTCTATCCCTTCAGATAACACAAGATAAAGGAACACTTTCATGTGTGACTACGTCAGCTGCATTTGATCCCCTACCTTCTGGACATCTGTTTGAAGCTTCTTTAATAGGGTAATTTTTGTTAGCTGTTTTGATCATCTCTAAAAAGTACTGTAACAGGTGACACGTAACAGCTCAATCAAATGGCATAATTCTCACCCTCCGACCTGTTGGACTCCCAACTTCTTCACTTCTGGCTGTAGCCTCCTCTCTCTAACACACTCTATAACTGACTAAAAGGAAGTATGAACCAACTGTATGCAAGTGAAATAGGCCACAACTAAGTGTGAAGGCGGCTCCACATACTTAGTTATTATTTCTTCCGCCAGGACTGTTCTAGCTCATTCTACTAGTTCGCAGAGTGCTCACGATTCTTTCCACGCGCTTCTCGACCTCTTCCCTTCCACTCCCTCTCCCCCCTTTTCCGCCCCTACTATCTTTTAACATGACTGTGAGCGACGCTATTTAAGCTAGGGCTTAGCTTCTATTTCTCAACATTATCTTTCGGATAAATTATGCAATCTATTCAAAAGTAGGGATGTTCGATCTTGGATCGATCTTTTAGAAAATCGATTCTTTCCCTTCGATTAATCGATTCAAAGGCCTTTATCTGATTCGCGTATCGATTCTTTTTCTAGCGATTTCTAAAAGATCGAATCGAAAGATCGAAACGAATCAAAATTTCAAATCAATTAAGGAAAATTTAATTTTGTTGGCCTTAGGAAATGTTTTGTTGACTATTAGTACTAGGAAAATTTCGAAACCAAGTCTTGCAATCTTGGGCTACTAATTAGTTATTATTGTCTTTATTCTCCTCACTTTACTAACTAATCCACTGATCTGCTCTTTTTACGTCTAGGTTATGTAAATGATCACATCACGTTTTTATTATGTAATATATTTATGGTGACGTGTTGACCAAAAAGTCAATAGTTTGAAAGTATTTAGTAAAAACCTCATTTTCCCCATAGAGTTTTAGTAGGTGTTATAGAATACTTACATCTACAATCTGCACTGCCACCAAGCTACAGTGCTCATACCACTTCTTTGGTGCTGACTGACAGCTCACAGCTGACATCTGACAGCTCTGAAAAGTAACCAGACCAAATTATGTATCCCTACGCCGGATCATATGATCTGCAAAACCATGTGTTTAGCAGCTGTCACTTCTGACAGTCAAATTTTAAGTTTATACAAGAAACCTATATGACTGTTTTATTTATTTTCTATATATTGTTGACCTTGATATGTTGATGGCCTAGTATTATTAATTTTTTCAAGAATATATATATATTTTTTTTAAATATCATTTAATCCCATATCAGTTTTTATTGTAATAAATAAAGTTTTAATAAATAAATTCCAATTTTCTTCTAGAAAATTATAAAAAAAAATCAATTTTTTTGTTAATATTAGTATTATTAACAACATTAATGAATGTGAAAAATCTGAATATTAATTACTACAAATAGAAAAAAAAGTCAAACATTTTTAAGAGTATTACAACATGTTGGTGACCTGGTGGTCTAGGGGTAAGGGTGTCAGACTTCTGTACTGGGGGTCCGAGGTTCATTCCTCAGTCCCGGCACAAATTTATTTGATTTCCAAACCCTTTCTTGACCTCTGACAAGATGTGTATTAATCACAACATGTGAATGTGTGTAATGCCAGGCTTCCACCGTGGTTCGGATCCCATGTTAAACTGTAGGTCCTCCATTTCATTTCACAATTATTCTACCGTTACACATTAGTGTAAGTGCGTATAACCCAAATGGGTATAAAGACGGTGCGATAATAATAATAATAATAATAAT
>CABFVX010004748.1:20894-53789 GCA_902151425.1 Timema shepardi
GACAGATTACTTATATATCTAGTATTGTGCTTTTCAAATTTAATTACATTTTGCTGTTATGAGGTGACAGATTACTTATATATCTAGTATTGTGCTTTTCAAATTTAGTTACATTTTGCTGTTATGAGGTGACAGATTACTTATATATCTAGTATTGTGCTTTTCAAATTTAATTGCATTAATTACATTTTGTTGTTATGAGGAGACCGATCACTTATATATCTAGTATTGTGCTTTCAAATTTAATTAAATTTTATTGTTATGAGGAGGCAGAGCTCTTAAATATTTAGTAAAATGCTTTATGAATTTAGTTGCTTAAAATCACATTTTGTTGTTACGGGGACAGAAAAGAGAACTTTTGGTATTGTGCTATGTAACTTTAGTTGCATTGGACTATATTAGGAGGTTGCGAGATATTTCTAAAGATCTGCTATTATGTCTCGTAACTTCTGTTACATTATAGTGCGCATAATCACTGCAAGAGGGCAGGGCTCTTAATAATTGATTATGTTTAATAATCTCAGGAACTTCAATTATTTTATAATGCGTATTGTTGCCACAAGTTGGCGAAGTTGTTAAAGTTGTTAAAGTTTAATATTTTATTGCATTATCTTTGAGTCCTTTTGAAGGTACATATCGTTGTCACCAGGTGGCAGAATATTTATGAATTGAGTTACTTCGAACCTTAACTTTTGAGAGAAGTACCTTTGTTGTTTACCTTTTTGAATGAAATTTAGTATTATTTCTCTTGAAAGCCACGTGGTGGCATATGCATATATTGTTATTGTTAAAAATATATATATTGATTCATTGTTTCTTCAATAAAGCTATTGTTCTCTTGCGACTCCTTGACTATTATTTCTCTCGGGTGGGTTACAGTACAATCCTTCCCGTTCCACGCCACGATTCTGTCATTCTAGGAGCAGTCGCTGCACCCACCCCGAACTCCTTTCATACTATCTTTCCATTCATTAATTTCCATCCGAATCATTATTCTAGAAGTGCTATCAGCTAATGTTTCACTTCACATCCAATGCGTCAAGGTTTCCTTTTTATTTTCATAACAGCAGTCATGCCGTCCTTTTCCATACCAAGCAAACATAGATCCATCAACTGTAATTTTATAACAAGGGGGAAAATGTATTGCCATTTATTGTTTGCCATTTCCATTCACGGCCTTACTTGGTGCCATTTATAATTAGGCCTAAGTGCAGTCTCCATAGCCATTGTGATTTCTTCAAATCTATGGAGTCCCATTCCAAATCTACTTCCAAAAGATGGTCCGGGAAATATTCCCCCCACAGTGGACCAATATTCTCTACCTTGGTGTATTACATTGACGCTCATTGCGTACAACGGACCGATTACCTTATAAAACTCATATTTTGAAACTAATTTACGTCTGTCTCGAATATGTGCATTGGTGCATGTTAATATATGTTCTCTCTTCTGCAGGTAAGAAAAGCTTGCACATGTAAGCGAGGTTTGTACTTGCTATCCTTGTTATCTATCAATATTTCCTCCGCTCCCAAAGTCCAACAAGTTTGATGAGCTTGTACCACATCACTAGTATTTGAAATGGAATTGTACTCACTGCTGCAATCCAATACTCTCTTGTCGTCCTCTGATTCTGACGAATAACTTTCCGATTATGATGATGATTATGATTATGAGGTTGAGTAGTGGTCTGGGCCAGATAATAATGCACTTTTTTTTACCTATATAGTTGGAATTTTTGTTGCACATGTCTGATGTATACTGCACAGTAGTTTTTCTTTTCTTACGTGTTCGTTGTCTTGTTCGGAGTGGGCTCGAGCCTTCCACTGCAAAAAAAAGGAAGTTTTATAATATACAAAATAACTGGAAGATTGGAGGAAACATGTATATGAACTATAAAAATAACTGTAAGATTCGAGGAAACATATATATGAACTATAAAAATAATGGAAGATTGGAGGAAACATGTATATGAACTATAAAAATAACTGGAAGATTGGAGGAAACATGTATATGAACTATAAAAATAATGGAAGATTGGAGGAAACATGTATATGAACTATAAAAATAACTGGAAGATTGGAGGAAACATGTATATGAACTATAAAAATAATGGAAGATTGGAGGAAACATGTATATGAACTATACATTTAATGGAAGATTCGAGGAAACATGTATATGAACTATAAAAATAATGCAGGCTCGAGCCTTCCACTGAAAAATAAACAGTAGAGTGACGGTACGTGTATAATATAAACAGCAGTAATTTTCAACTTGATTATTTTTATTTAATATGACATGATTAAAACTATTATTTTAATATATATCTATCATAGGTAAAGTTTTAATAATTGTTTACCAAGAGTTTATTCATATTTATATAACCCGTACAAATTATATCTCCTTACTTTGAGAAGCAGTGTGCTGCGCTCTGTATCCAGGCCATGACAATGCTGCAGTGCGAAGATCATCCGCCCGGAAGTTTGTTGTAGTCTGGGCTATATCCCACTTCACTGCAGCCACACATCCAGATATGGCTTTCATAATACCATCACATTTAGCTACATTCCATCAATCACAAAATTGCCCTCACTCCACGCGTTGTCATTACCGGGAGCATCGAAATTTGTCGCGACAACGTGGATCCTGTCGCCTACCGCCAATCTTTGCGCCATTTCTAAACGAACAGCCGTACCAACACCATTCTTGAATGCGCTTCACAACGGTCTATATTTCTGTCCCTCTAGAACAGTGGTTCCCAAACTTTTTTGAGTCACTGCCCCCTCGGTTCTAAAAACTCATGCCCAGTGCCCCCTATCCTTTAATCTAAAAAATCAATACTCATAATAAAATAGCAATAAAATTCAAGGATGAAACAATTATTAATTGAATATTTATTTAAAATTTAAATATATTATGTATATTTAATTAAACATGATTGATTAGCTTGATCCAGGGATAATCTTTTCAAAGTTATTAAATACTACATATTATTAGATACCACATTTAGTAAATAGGTAGAGTACATCACTATTGTGTAAATTCTTAATGTGNCAATCACCCTCAACTTCTTAGCTCCTGACCAATCAACAGTAAATGTCACACAAGTTAGACTTAGGACTCCTCTATTGATCACCAGGAGGGAGTCAATCACCCTCAACTTCTTAGCTCCTGACCAATCAACAGTAAATGTCACACAAGTTAGACTTAGGACTCCTCTATTGATCACCAGGAGGGAGTCAATCACCCTCAACTTCTTAGCTCCTGACCAATCAACAGTAAATGTCACACAAGTTAGACTTAGGACTCCTCTATTGATCACCAGGAGGGAGTCAATCACCCTCAACTTCTTAGCTCCTGACCAATCAACAGTAAATGTCACACAAGTTAGACTTAGGACTCCTCTATTGATCACCAGGAGGGAGTCAATCACCCTCAACTTCTTAGCTCCTGACCAATCAACAGTAAATGTCACACAAGTTAGACTTAGGACTCCTCTATTGATCACCAGGAGGGAGTCAATCACCCTCAACTTCTTAGCTCCTGACCAATCAACAGTAAATGTCACACAAGTTAGACTTAGGACTCCTCTATTGATCACCAGGAGGGAGTCAATCACCCTCAACTTCTTAGCTCCTGACCAATCAACAGTAAATGTCACACAAGTTAGACTTAGGACTCCTCTATTGATCACCAGGAGGGAGTCAATCACCCTCAACTTCTTAGCTCCTGACCAATCAACAGTAAATGTCACACAAGTTAGACTTAGGACTCCTCTATTGATCACCAGGAGGGAGTCAATCACCCTCAACTTCTTAGCTCCTGACCAATCAACAGTAAATGTCACACAAGTTAGACTTAGGACTCCTCTATTGATCACCAGGAGGGAGTCAATCACCCTCAACTTCTTAGCTCCTGACCAATCAACAGTAAATGTCACACAAGTTAGACTTAGGACTCCTCTATTGATCACCAGGAGGGAGTCAATCACCCTCAACTTCTTAGCTCCTGACCAATCAACAGTAAATGTCACACAAGTTAGACTTAGGACTCCTCTATTGATCACCAGGAGGGAGTCAATCACCCTCAACTTCTTAGCTCCTGACCAATCAACAGTAAATGTCACACAAGTTAGACTTAGGACTCCTCTATTGATCACCAGGAGGGAGTCAATCACCCTCAACTTCTTAGCTCCTGACCAATCAACAGTAAATGTCACACAAGTTAGACTTAGGACTCCTCTATTGATCACCAGGAGGGAGTCAATCACCCTCAACTTCTTAGCTCCTGACCAATCAACAGTAAATGTCACACAAGTTAGACTTAGGACTCCTCTATTGATCACCAGGAGGGAGTCAATCACCCTCAACTTCTTAGCTCCTGACCAATCAACAGTAAATGTCACACAAGTTAGACTTAGGACTCCTCTATTGATCACCAGGAGGGAGTCAATCACCCTCAACTTCTTAGCTCCTGACCAATCAACAGTAAATGTCACACAAGTTAGACTTAGGACTCCTCTATTGATCACCAGGAGGGAGTCAATCACCCTCAACTTCTTAGCTCCTGACCAATCAACAGTAAATGTCACACAAGTTAGACTTAGGACTCCTCTATTGATCACCAGGAGGGAGTCAATCACCCTCAACTTCTTAGCTCCTGACCAATCAACAGTAAATGTCACACAAGTTAGACTTAGGACTCCTCTATTGATCACCAGGAGGGAGTCAATCACCCTCAACTTCTTAGCTCCTGACCAATCAACAGTAAATGTCACACAAGTTAGACTTAGGACTCCTCTATTGATCACCAGGAGGGAGTCAATCACCCTCAACTTCTTAGCTCCTGACCAATCAACAGTAAATGTCACACAAGTTAGACTTAGGACTCCTCTATTGATCACCAGGAGGGAGTCAATCACCCTCAACTTCTTAGCTCCTGACCAATCAACAGTAAATGTCACACAAGTTAGACTTAGGACTCCTCTATTGATCACCAGGAGGGAGTCAATCACCCTCAACTTCTTAGCTCCTGACCAATCAACAGTAAATGTCACACAAGTTAGACTTAGGACTCCTCTATTGATCACCAGGAGGGAGTCAATCACCCTCAACTTCTTAGCTCCTGACCAATCAACAGTAAATGTCACACAAGTTAGACTTAGGACTCCTCTATTGATCACCAGGAGGGAGTCAATCACCCTCAACTTCTTAGCTCCTGACCAATCAACAGTAAATGTCACACAAGTTAGACTTAGGACTCCTCTATTGATCACCAGGAGGGAGTCAATCACCCTCAACTTCTTAGCTCCTGACCAATCAACAGTAAATGTCACACAAGTTAGACTTAGGACTCCTCTATTGATCACCAGGAGGGAGTCAATCACCCTCAACTTCTTAGCTCCTGACCAATCAACAGTAAATGTCACACAAGTTAGACTTAGGACTCCTCTATTGATCACCAGGAGGGAGTCAATCACCCTCAACTTCTTAGCTCCTGACCAATCAACAGTAAATGTCACACAAGTTAGACTTAGGACTCCTCTATTGATCACCAGGAGGGAGTCAATCACCCTCAACTTCTTAGCTCCTGACCAATCAACAGTAAATGTCACACAAGTTAGACTTAGGACTCCTCTATTGATCACCAGGAGGGAGTCAATCACCCTCAACTTCTTAGCTCCTGACCAATCAACAGTAAATGTCACACAAGTTAGACTTAGGACTCCTCTATTGATCACCAGGAGGGAGTCAATCACCCTCAACTTCTTAGCTCCTGACCAATCAACAGTAAATGTCACACAAGTTAGACTTAGGACTCCTCTATTGATCACCAGGAGGGAGTCAATCACCCTCAACTTCTTAGCTCCTGACCAATCAACAGTAAATGTCACACAAGTTAGACTTAGGACTCCTCTATTGATCACCAGGAGGGAGTCAATCACCCTCAACTTCTTAGCTCCTGACCAATCAACAGTAAATGTCACACAAGTTAGACTTAGGACTCCTCTATTGATCACCAGGAGGGAGTCAATCACCCTCAACTTCTTAGCTCCTGACCAATCAACAGTAAATGTCACACAAGTTAGACTTAGGACTCCTCTATTGATCACCAGGAGGGAGTCAATCACCCTCAACTTCTTAGCTCCTGACCAATCAACAGTAAATGTCACACAAGTTAGACTTAGGACTCCTCTATTGATCACCAGGAGGGAGTCAATCACCCTCAACTTCTTAGCTCCTGACCAATCAACAGTAAATGTCACACAAGTTAGACTTAGGACTCCTCTATTGATCACCAGGAGGGAGTCAATCACCCTCAACTTCTTAGCTCCTGACCAATCAACAGTAAATGTCACACAAGTTAGACTTAGGACTCCTCTATTGATCACCAGGAGGGAGTCAATCACCCTCAACTTCTTAGCTCCTGACCAATCAACAGTAAATGTCACACAAGTTAGACTTAGGACTCCTCTATTGATCACCAGGAGGGAGTCAATCACCCTCAACTTCTTAGCTCCTGACCAATCAACAGTAAATGTCACACAAGTTAGACTTAGGACTCCTCTATTGATCACCAGGAGGGAGTCAATCACCCTCAACTTCTTAGCTCCTGACCAATCAACAGTAAATGTCACACAAGTTAGACTTAGGACTCCTCTATTGATCACCAGGAGGGAGTCAATCACCCTCAACTTCTTAGCTCCTGACCAATCAACAGTAAATGTCACACAAGTTAGACTTAGGACTCCTCTATTGATCACCAGGAGGGAGTCAATCACCCTCAACTTCTTAGCTCCTGACCAATCAACAGTAAATGTCACACAAGTTAGACTTAGGACTCCTCTATTGATCACCAGGAGGGAGTCAATCACCCTCAACTTCTTAGCTCCTGACCAATCAACAGTAAATGTCACACAAGTTAGACTTAGGACTCCTCTATTGATCACCAGGAGGGAGTCAATCACCCTCAACTTCTTAGCTCCTGACCAATCAACAGTAAATGTCACACAAGTTAGACTTAGGACTCCTCTATTGATCACCAGGAGGGAGTCAATCACCCTCAACTTCTTAGCTCCTGACCAATCAACAGTAAATGTGTAGTTTTGAGCTACACACATTATTATTGATGTTAGATGTTGTTGCTGACAGTAGATGGGCTACTTCAACCATATTTACATTACAAAATGAGTAGAAGAGTTAATTACTCGGTAAATATTCGAGGCTGTAGTCAGAGGGGAGGGGGTTTGGGGTTCAAACCCCCCGAAATTTTATGAACAAAATATATATGGCTTTATTTATGGTTCAAACAGTATCAAAATTAAGATAAAAGTACAAATTAGGCGGCTTTGTGACCATAAAAAGCAATTCAAAGAGCTTCTAGAGGTGTTTAATATTTAAAAATTCTCCTAGCCTTCGGTAGTTATGGTGTTATGTTACCATAAAACACTTCAGAGAGCTTCTAAAGGTGTTTGCGATCTAGAAATTTTCCTAGCCTTCGGCAGTTAGGGGGTTATTTTACCATAAACACACTTCAAAATAACTGGAGGTGTTTAACATTTATAATTTGTTCTAGCTTCTGGCAATTGGGGGATGGGCCCACCAAACCCTCCCTGAAATTATTGTCTGGCTACGGACTTGTAAATATTCATGAGGAGCCTACATTATATTAATTTTGTAATAGTTCCAATTAATTGACACACTTTGTATTGTGAACTATAGTTTGTTTATATGGTAGATAAATGCCCATTCTTTTTAAGTAGTTTGAAATAAAAATACTGTCTATGAAAACATATAAACACCTTCTTCCAAAGTAAAGAGAAAAGGTTTGGTGTAGAAAGTATATAAAATAAACCATTTGTCTGCTCCCGGTATAACCCACTTTATATCACGTATGAAACAGGTATTCTAACGATAAGCACATTTCCACTCCTACTAGCTTGAAAATATGTCAGCACGTCTACGTAGCTCATTAAGCACACATCTCACTGAATGAGCTAAATCAGGAATATCTAAATTTTTGATCATAAGGACCACATCGAACATTAAAAATACTGAGAGTGAAGGGCGTAGAAAGATATTTTTTCTAGGGGGCTTCGCCTCCCCCCGACCATAGTAGCTTTTCTACGCCCTTTCTATTTATAATGCAAAGCGATGTCTGGATATAAAATGTTAACAAAAACGTTAAAGCCAATTTCGAAGTTATTTGAATTTAAAATATAATAGTAATATTATGTAAACTACCTATAAATCAAATTTTCTCGGAAAGTAAGCATAATATTGATAATGTAAAACACTCTTATGACGTACATTTTAAACAAAATCATAGAGCAATTTTCGAGAAACATCTAATTTTCAAGAATTAGTAGATAGTAAACTACAACAAGAAACGAGATACAATATTTCAGGAACTTGTCCAGAATATGAGCACCATCAGGGCCGGATTTACCACCTTGCCGTCTGTTGGCCCTCCTCTCCCAACGCTACCCAGATACACTTTTATATATCATTTTAAGATTTTCATCATAGTTTTAAATTGGATTTCTAAACTATATATTAACCCAATATATTGGGGTAAATGGGACGTGTAATTTGACCCCTTGTGATACCTTTAAATCCTTCTCGCAGGAAATTTTTTATTGGGCCGACCACCTATTATTTCCTGAAAATCAAATTTATAGGTCACTGTTCACATTTACCCCCCCCCCACCTCCCCCCAAAGAAAAGGGAAACGAAAAAAGCAGAACTTAATAGGACATAAAGGTGTATTATTTATTATCCAAACATCGAAACAAAATATCTTTATTTAAACTCGGATTTAAGCTTATCTAGGCCTATCTAATACTTAATTCAGTCGGGAAATTTAAGTTGAAATTATAAAGACCTCTTCGAACCACAGTATTCAGGAACATTTTCTTAACATCAGTCTTAGGAACGATGCTTTCATCAGGAACGTTGGGGAACACACAAGTTTTGGATTTCTTTCTCATAAAATAAAGTTGAAGCTTATCTTCTAACACGGTGGTAACTTTTCCAATGTAATTATTAGGCCTACATTTTTTCTTCAGGGTTTGATTTTTTAAATTTACGAGGACAAAATCTTTAATTTTCGCTTCATTGCCGGACAATGATTTTAGAAAACCTTCACCATCAATGCTACCAAATGTGTCATAGCTTTATTGATCCAAATTATTATCTTCCGCGCCGGAATTTCAGACTGGTTCTGGGTCGTCCTTATCTTCTGTTTCAAACTAGGTTGGATTTTTATTTTTCGGCATTTATTTTGCTTGTCTCTTCTTCTTTTTATCTTATTTCTCGTTATTGTTTATTTTTATTTTTGAAGCTTCAGCATATTTTAATCTTTCTATGACTTCCACAGTGGTTAAAACTTCTGCAAGCTTCTGTCTTTTTAGTCGTATATTTTGGGCTGGAGTTTTAGGGCGATGTTCGTCTAATTCCTTACGTTGAGGAGTATTTTTTATTTTACTCACAGAAATGTCAATCATGAATGTTGGGTTTTCAGGTGTTCACCATGAATTCGGAGTGAAAGGTCTAAAGCAACCGCCTGTATTTCTTCATTGTCAGCTTGAGTGGAGGTAGATGCTTGAAACAACCTTTTAAAAGGCGACGGTAAGAAGCCGCGACAGTTGCTTCTTCTAGACCTACAAACTGTCTTTTTTCTGCACCTCTTCTTTTATTTTATTTTATTATATTTTCTTTTCTTCTTTTTTTTTGCTTTGTAGGCCTCTAATTTAGATGGATGAAACCATCAAATTTAAGCGGCTCAAAAGTGAAAATACCTGTTGTTTAAAACCATTTTTAATGTTGGCTGGCTTAATCCCTTTTGTCCAAACTTTTCCCAAAAATTCAGAAAAAAAATATTTTGTTAAACGTCTCCATCCAACACCAAGCTGTTTTTTTTTTCAAACTTAATCAGCCTTTTATCCCATAAGGTTTTAATAGGGCCAAATACACATTTGTCTAGGGGTTGATGTCTATCGATAAAGTGGCTGGGAAACTTAGTTAAAGTTATATTATTAGCAACTACAGATTGGACAATCCTTAGGCTGTAGTGACTAGCATGGCCACTGAATAACAGTATCGCTTTTTGCTCTGGAATTTTCTTTTCAGTTCTCAATCTCTGAACTTCCGGAATAAACAAAGACTCCATCCAGTTAAAAAAAGTAGCTTCCTCCATCCAGCCATTGCTAGTGGCTGCATACGTTGTGATAGCCACCAGGATAAGCTGCTTCAGAAATATGTCGAGCCTAAACTGCTGCTTCTTTAAAGACAGTAAGAGGAGAAAATGCAACTCCAGCAGCGCTCACACAAGCCAAAAAAAGTTGTGTTCTCTTTACTGGAGCCCTCTGAAACTCGACTCATTGGTTTACCCTTCTCGCCCAAGGCTCGCAAGGGAAGCCCGACTCATCACAGTTGATAATAAAATCCCCTTTATCCTTTACTCCGTGTTCATCGTAAGCTGTTCTTATCATGTCGAAAAAATCATATACTCCTACCTACGTATCGTGAACATCAATCCTCACTTTCTGCTACCTTGAGTGATAGTGACGGACGTCGTTTCATGAAGCCGCTGTACCAATCATGACAAGGTAGAGTGTTGCCAAAAGGAGTTCTGATAATATTATTAACGACAAATTCTTTAACTAAATCCAGCCATTCTTGTCTGTCGCAATGGTAGCCAAGTTCGCTGCGTGAGATCAGACATTCAGGGAGGGAAAATAATACACCAGCTTGAAAATGTTTGTGGGGGCCCAAGTAAATCCCCGCTTAACTTCACTGCATTTTCTAACGACCCCTTTTGATTTATTTTGAATGAGTCGAGTGTCTTTGTTTATTCAATCATGTTTAATCAATGATTAGATTTTATCAAGGTTGACGGATAGCCGCGATAATGACCAAATTTTGAAGAATACTGAGACTGGAAGAAAAGTTCGTGAATAAAATCAGTAAAAAATAAAACAGTGTGTATTTATTCTAAATCTTTGGTAAATGTGACGGTAAATACTCGATAAAGCCCAGCTAATATCTTTACAGTGAAGGTTGATTTGCGAATCTATGCTCTAGATATGAATTCATTAGTTAATAGAGTTTATTTTTTAGCCCCGTGTCTTACCCATTCAGGTAATACACTTATGTACTAATTACGCTAATGGTTTATGGGCTAGGAGGGCTATATTTTGATAATGTGTATCCACATTTACGCCGAGGAAAATTGTAAAACATTTTTAAAATCATTTTCAGTATACCCGACTGAGATTCGAGCCTGTATCTCCCCATCTTCAGCAGTCTAGTTTATTGCGAGAGCATTGCCTTGGACCATGCAACCAACGAAGTGGATAAGTACATTTTTAAAGAGTTAGTCTCCTCTTGGTGAGGATTCAGAATAGCCAGAAGGTTCAGGTGTTTCTGGGCCATTGTTAATCTCAGGTAGTTTAATAGTCTTTCCAGGATTGAAACTGATCTTTCTGCTGTAGAACTTGATACAGGGGTCGTCAGGAGGAGTCGGACGAACTTTACATGTTCTAGAAGCATGTCCTTCGTTTGTGGATTTTTCTGAAGAAAGTTAACCACAGAGTTTCGATGCCAACCAACCCTTTTCTTCCTAGTTTTCAAGATATTTATAAATATATTTTGGTGTGAAACCTTATTTACCCGTCAATGTTATCTTTAAAATGTCCACTGAACACCTGAAACTGTTTTCTCATGTTAAGAAAGTGTTCTGTTTCTACGATGAAGTCATTGATCACATCGACGACTTAATTTAAAACCTGATGGTAGAATTCCTTTGGAATGGGGAATGTAAGAACGTATCTGTTATTCACATTATCCCATCGGTGAGGAATCATCCTTTTTATTTGTGTCTTCAGCTGTTGAAAACTTTGATTGTATGATTTTGAGTTTGTATCGTCCCAGAAAGCTTCATACTGCGTTCATAAATTTCTCAAGGGTAAAGACGTAGTAATAATTTCTGAGTCACATTGAAAGCGAAGAATTGCTCTTGAGGTAAACTGTTAACCATGTGATGGGCTGGTACCATCTAGCCCTCACACACCAGTAAATCTACCGCTGTTGACTCACCTGTCCGCGAGTCGAGCCAGCTAGCTTCACCAGGATCGTCTGATACTAAATCACAAGATACTTTGTTTGATTTGCCAATGTTAGAAGTAAAATACGAGCTCCACCAACCGCTTGAATAAATAAAATAACTGATCAACTCGCCTGCACAATATCCGCTTGTCACAAATGGACCGCTCTATATGATTAAATTCCGTTGAAAGTTTGATGAGAAACATTTAAATAAATAAATAAATTACAAACCATCCATTTCTTTAAAATTGGGCAGTCTTCACGCCACAGCATCAAAAGGTTGACAAAGTGGCTCGATGATACACCACTGTGCCCTGTAGCATAATTCATGATGAATGACAGACTAAGAACTCTGGTGGAGGACCAGTGCTACGAACACGGACAAAATAAACTGTATCGAAATGGGAATGGTTAGAGGCAACTCACCTTCGCTTTACTTGTCTGATTGGCGTAGATCGTGTCGTTTTCAGTTCTCTTCAGCACTCCCCGACATACGTAAGAATACAAGAGTCTGGTAACGCTTCCAGACGAGAGTTCACGAAACCCTTATCTCATTCCATACTCTAATGAGTCTCAACAAACGACTGAATGAAACGGCAGTGCTAAAAAAACCTCGCCAGAGACACTTAGCGGGAAATCTGAGCCCGCCAAATTGGGATTATACTATAGGCCTAGAGTGGTTCAGATAGGACCTTGTTGCCTCCAAGAACGAGGAAAGGTTAAGGAAGGGTTAAGAAAGGGTAAGATGAAAACAGGAAACAGACTTAACCTCAACAATATAAAAATATACAAACATGCCCTTCAATTGAGTGACCTTGTACGCCAGAAAGAAACTTGAGTAATGACACTATCCTAATCAATGCTGCCCGGTTTTCTTCCATCTATATTGTTCTAGCATTGGGAAGTTGGCACGAAACATTCACGCTAGCCTTCTTGGACCCCATCATTAAGAAAAGTTTTCCATGGAACTTCGTTCGTTGATGTTTAACGAATTTTAAAAGAAATGTTCCCAGTTTTTGAAATCTTTATTACATAAATGACAATTTTTATTTTGATGAAAAATTATTGCATTTTTGATTGAATGCTAGCTTGCAAATCTTACAGAAAACTTCGTTTTTTCCTTTTTCCTATACCAACCATGGATACATTTTTAGCCAGTAAGGCTGGAAATGTCTTTTATGAACGCTATGTCTTTGTTCCTCAATATTTTGGGGTTGATAAGGAGGACTACCAACATATGCTGTTGAAATCCACGCAGGAATTTCACCCTGTGGCTGTAAAGTTGTTTTAGAATTTACTTCTACACTTTCTTACAATAAATCTCCATTTTGATGTTTTTACGTTCATTAACCAAAGTTTCTGGATCACTTACCTTTAAATACAGCAAGCGATGTAATTATTCTTTGAAATAAATCCTAATATTATACACTATGTCACTCAAATCACAGTTAACAAGAATATCGATAGATTTTAAACAAATAACACTTTGCACGTTGATATTCAACTGAACTGAACTAACGCCAGCAGGATACTTGGGTAAATAGTAAGTTATAATCAAGAAACTGTTCGATCTTTCTAGATTGTGTCTGTAAGTTCTCGTGTAAAGCGTACTCTACTACTAACGCTCTTGCCGGGAATTTCTTCTACTTCTCTTTGGCGGGTTATTTTAAAACTAAACTATTTTTCATATTCAAAAAGATTTTGGTTTGCTTTTGTCGAAACAATCATTTTATTTATTCGTTTCTTTATTCTTAAGTTAAGATTGTATTTATTGTAATTTTCATCCCTCACTTGTAGGGTCCCGGGCCCCCTAGACATGTATTTGTGTACTCGGGCCTCTTAGAGTTGGTGGCAATGTTACCCACAATGGCCTTGCTAGCCAACCACTGAACCGGGGAGGAAATACAGTTCATATTAATAACTAAGGTGACATCTAGCAGACTCCCAGGTATGATCTCAGTCTCACATATTTGTTTCTTGTTGTTCCAGAGAGCCCCGTAAGAACATCATGCCAAACATACTTCATGCTATCGGCAACTCCCCCATGGTACAGCTGAACAGCATTCCAAAGGCTCACGGCATCAAATGTGAAATGTGTAAGAAACATACCCTTAACATCTATCATACACATGGTCCATAATAATTGTGACAAACTCACACGGGTGGTGGGTGGTGCAGAAGGAACCCGAGGTCGCAAACCTTTCCTTCTCCCCCAAAAGTGTGAGTAGTTTCAGGGGCAGGTAGGCAACAAGCGCTTTTATTTGCAGTACGGGGTCGTGGTATTGACATCCAGTGACATGCGTACGAAACGAGGAATGAGTTACAGGTAGAATGAAAGTAGGAAATATGTGTGCGTAGTAAATTGTTTATTGATTACAAAAGACGTTCGAAATGGCATCCAGCAAAGTCAACGCACAAATTACGACGACGAACCTTGTTCGCCTGGACCCGATAAAAAATGTCTGGTATGGCGCGCACAAAATAACATGCGGCTACGTCACGTGTGTGCCCTAATCTTCTTTACAGACTACAAGTGTTTCGTAGATCAGGGATTTCAAATGTTCCCTTAAAAAAAACCAGGAGTCAGATCTGGTGATTGGGTCGGCCAATGGGCTCCTCTTGCCCAAACCCCGCCACTCTTTCCTAACCAGCTGTAGGTACAAACTGACTCCCCGCCACTCTTTCCTAACCAGCTGTAGGCACAAACTGACTCCCCGCCACTCTTTCCTAACCAGCTGTAGGCACAAACTGACTCCCAGCAACCAAGGACATCTCCACGCACGCGCTGAATACATCCTTGAAACACGTTTGTTGGCTACTTGCTCCTGTTACTTCAGTCACTCTCTTGAAGGAGGAGGGAAGGGTTGCGACCCCAGGGACTCTGGATTCCTTATATCAATATCGTCCGTTTGCAGCCCCCTACCGTCCCTGTGAGTGGTCAGAGCTTCTAGCTATGGACCCAGAGGTCCCGGGTTTGATTCCCGGCTCGTCCAAATTATCTGGGAAGCAGTGGGTCTGAAACTAATTAGACTCAGCCTGTTGTGGATAAATAAGGAGGTACTCCAATAAAGTAGTAGTGTCTTCGGTATGGAAAGTCGAGCTTAATGGCTGGAGTCATCGTTGTGCTGACCACATGACACCCTCTATCCATAAGAGTTGGCACTAATTCACCAAACAGTTTGGTAGCCACTCGGTAGGAATAGCCTGAATACGGGCTGGCACTATGGAGTAACTTTTATTACATTTTGAATGGGTGGTAATCATCATTATGAACAAATAAAATAATAAATAATATGGGGAGGGGGGGGCATCAGAATTTCCTAAGATAGCATGCAGTTAAAGGGAAATAATAAATCTTCGAGAACCACTGTTCTATAGAGACACATCTTCAAATATATCCCTAGAAATAATCCCTTGACGTTCTTGGACAATGGTGGTTGAGGGTCCTTGACCCCAAATATTACCTGGAACTTTTAGAGTACAACATACCTATTAATTTTTCTCAGAATACGCCACTGCCATCATTGGCAGTCTAATCTACTGCGAAAGTAGCGCATTAGACCATAGACCATATGACCACTGAAGTGGGCTGTAAAATATTGAAACTAGACATACACAATTGACTACGCTTAATATATGGAAATAGCATTCCTCTTGTTAAATGGGATAGTTTATACAAATTAAAAACTATTTTAAAAAGTTTGTCTAATAAGGAACACACATTGATAAAAAATTAACCTTTAAGCTGACACAAAATTTATAATAAAATATAGGAAAATATTGTTAAAATAAACTGAGTCTAATATTATATTAAGTCACTTTGAGCTGATAATTCTTTTTAAAAGAGTGTATTACATACAAACACCCATTTCAATGTCGAAAGTACTCAAAACAATATTTTTTTATATTTACTATATTGTAATGTCTTAACGTGTTTTCATGATTGACCTGGTGTTGATGTTAACGACCAATTGTTTTTGCGCCTGATATTGAGGCTGGTTATGAGTATGGTTATGACCGAGACGATTCCAGATCTCGGTTTAGTAGCCTGGTATCAAACAATGAAGCCTGATATTGAGGCTGGTTATGAGTATGGTTATGACCGAGACGATTCCAGATCTCTGTTTAGTAGCCTGATATTGAGGCTGGTTATGAGTATGGTTATGACCGAGACGATTCCAGATCTCTGTTTAGTAGCCTGATATTGAGGCTGGTTATGAGTATGGTTATGACCGAGACGATTCCAGATCTCGGTTTAGTAGCCTGGTATCAAACAATGAGCCGAGAATAGCGCCTGATATTGAGGCTGGTTATGAGTATGGTTATGACCGAGACGATTCCAGATCTCGGTTTAGTAGCCTGGTATCAAACAATGAGCCGAGAATCGTGCCCCAATTTCGAAAGAGCATGACTCCTTATGTTATATCTAAAAGAGAATATCTTATTAGTTGATAGATTTAACAAATATATGTCAGTTAAAATAGCCAGCAAACACTATCTAGAAATATAAATAGATACTATCAATTGGGCTGATAGCAACACTTTCCAAGCTAATAGGCTTTTCTACACCAGTGCAAAAGGTAAAGCATGTTGGTCTAGCTTTCCTAAAACATGGGTCTTGCTCTCCCCATTATTTACAAAAAAAAAGTTTTTTTAATTGATTGCATTTGTGTGTTACTTTTAAAAACTTTGCTTTTAAGTGTGCAACAATGATAAAAAGAATGTTTGTTTCAATTCCTCTGGCTGAGGGTTGGATTGAGTCCAAACGTTCCATTGATCATATGAGTATATAAGAAAATGAAAATTCAAAAACATCAATCAATAAATTGTTAAGTCCCTTAGGTAATTTAGAAAACTAATCATGACTTTAAAGCAAGTGGAGGAGCTAGAAATAGGTGTAGAAAACTTATGAACTACATCTTGATAGCTGAGGTATTACAGAAAACCTCGTTGTCTGAGGGGTTTGCTTGTAGACAACCCAGAACCTAAATTGGAGAGTCTGTTTACGTACAACCTGAAATATCAGTTTTTGTCCACACAGACACCACACATGATGCATTAGTTATTATTCAAACAGACACCACACATGGTGTATCAGTTATTATTCAACCAGACACCACACATAGTGTATAAGTTATTATACAACCAGACACCACACATAGTGTATCAGTTATTATTCGCCCAGACACCACACAGTTGTGTAAGTTATTAATCATCCAGAAACCACACATTACTTTAACATTAACTTCAAAGCTAATAAGTCTAAAAACCCACACGTTACTTTAACATTAACTTCAAAGCTAATATGTCCTAAAACCCACACGTTATTTTAACATTAACTTCAAAGCTAATAAGTCTTAAAACCCAAAGCTAATAAGTCTTAAAACCCACACGTTATTTTAACATTAACTTCAAAGCTAATAAGTCTTAAAAACCCAACAAAAGAAACATTATCAATTTAAAGAATTTAACTTACTGATAACCACAAGAGCAAAAATTGAATATTAAACCTAAATATTGCAAGACATAAAAAAGAACAAAAAAAATTGTGGCAATCTTTTTAATCCAAGAAAATATGATACTAGTGCCTAAGCGGCAACAGGAAGCTTTAACAGAAGCATAACAGAATTTACATTTAATATTAAAGTTTTTAGCAAAACATTACCGATGCTTACACTGACAGATTTCCATAAAAAATAAACCAAAGTGTTTTAAGAAATTCAAACCCATCGCAGTAATTTATATTTTATAGATTTAAACAAAGATATAAGCCATCCTGGCCGGATAACGTCCTAATCCTTAACAGGACTTCTCGTGGAAGTGGCCAAATTAATAGTTTTTTTTATTATCTATGTTCCCTCGTTATATAGGTCTAGCTGCCGTGTGGGAAGGTGGGAGTTTTTCTTAGTATTTACGTCATCTGCAAACATCTGGTGGATAGGCGTAGTGTTGATCACGTAGGCCAGGTTGTTGTCTTGGACATCTGCCACTGCTTTTGACTCCCAAGACGAGCAGGTGTAGAGCTATGCTTGTTAGGTCACGTATGTCAACCCAAGTGTCCAAACATATCGGTACAGTACTGGCCAATCAGAGCATAGTATGATCGTGATGTTTAATAATGCTGGAAGTCAATGAGTATAAGATTATTTGGGGTAATATTAAATCTGGCAGGTTCTATTGGTATTTCTATTGCAGGATGTCTATGAATATTATTTTATTTAGGGGCGGGTAGTAACATTGTCCTATTATCAGTCCACGCCAATGTTACAAAGGTTAAGACACGTTTAGAAAGAGTAGACTGGAAGAATTCAGGAATAAAGACAGCTATCCAAAACTGTTACAAAATGATTTGAAATCGATCAACAAGCAAATTGGTGCTTTTGTGAAAATATACTTTATTCGGGCGTAATTGAACATTTTGATGAGAATTGTGCAATGATAAGATCTGTTAATAATTGGAAGTGGCTTGTAAAAAAGTATGAACTATACTACAAATGGGACGATAGAATCGGAGGTATAAATTCCTCAATTTTTTTTAATAGGTGTTTTTGCCATCCCAGAGTTGGCTGATATAGATACCTAAGGCATTTAATTATTTGTATCATCAACACCTGTATTTTTTAAAATTGATAGACGGAAAAATGACACTTTCCAGTTGTTCTTTCCAGTTGTTTTTCACTATTCATTCTTATTATGTATATTCATTTTACTATTCACTTGTATAATTTACTTAATTTTTTTAAATTCAAAATAAAAGACTTCTTTATCTGTGGTTATTTTATATTTTATCCAAGATTTGCTGGTTTTTTGCACTCCAAGTTAGTCGCAACTGGTGCAAAAATATCACACTGCATTCAGGGGGGGTATTAACTTTACTCCAATTCATTTTATAATGGAAACATTTGTGATTTCATGGACTGGGGCAAAGTTAACCTCTCGTAAGAGATACTTTACTTCACTTTAAAAAAAACTATAAAAATAGTGTTTATAAATTTAAATCAAAATAAAACAGTTCTTATAATGTCCCAGATTAAATTGACACAGGTTTTTACATTTATTTCTCAAAATGTCTTTGTTTATCATACATTCTACCAAAAGCACTACAAAAGTAGAACAAACTAACCCCGATTTACGGTAGTCTTGTTTTTCTCTCTCAAAGATTGATACAAACGCACCATAATGATAGTAATGGACATCTTTACGGACATGATGATAATCATTTTTATCTGTTTTAGTGGCAAAATGCGAGTTTTTGAACCCTGGTGGGAGTGTGAAGGATCGCATTGCCTTCAGGATGGTCGCAGATGCAGAGCGGACAGGAGTTCTGAAGGCTGGGGATGTAATAATTGAACCAACATCCGGAAATACAGGTATAATAACTGTATACACCATAGCGATTGTTTCAGATAGTGAAAAGTCACTAATTTTAACACACATTCCACACAAAGGATTATTAAAATCTGAGGCTGAGATACTTATGCTTTTAAAAATGTGAAATACCCCATTAACACATTAAATGTTGTCCTATGACTGTGCTTGTTGCTGATGGTGTATTTGTTTCTTTGCAATACAGAAACTATTTTCCTACACTTTTAACTAGTGTTGTGTGATTGTGGGCCAGTCACTCTCCTTGTGCGCTGGCCAGTTAGTCATTCTTCTTCTCATATTACAATTACACATAACCCAATAATTGTCATAGGATTAACCTTATCTTACAGCTATAAATGTCAAGAGAGTTACTTTCATTTATTCATACGTGAAGTCACTTGAGCTCTAGCTGTATTTATGTATAAACACCCAAGCACTGATTATAGTTATAGAAAGTGTAGACGGTTTTTACAGTACATTTTAATAATCTTCATGTAGCTAATAACATTACCTATACAATAAAATAAATTATACAGCAAAATGTTAGTAATGTTGACCGCAAAAGAAAGTAGCAGTACTATCATAAGAAAATAAAGTTCTAGCTATTTTATTAAAGTATTTGAATATATACATTTTATATACTTTTTGATATATTGTACCTGCAGTTATATATGTTTATCTATTGATATGAAAGACAAAACCCACTTACTTATCACCCCCAAGCCCCCATATCTGGAAACTTGAAATTTTGCTTGGCAAGAAGGTAGCAAGCGGTATTGCTCCATATAACCAGAACATTTTTAAATTAGTAATTTAAAAAAGGGGCTTAAAGTATAATTAAAAAAAACTTTTTAAATGAGGTAGAAAATTAAAATTTGTCAGGCAGGTAGAAGAATAACTCCAGATAACCTAATTTGTCTTTAAATTCGAAATTTATAAGTAGGAGTTTTTTAAATGCTAAGTGGGTAAAGGGGATTTAAAATTTCCAAAACTAATAGAAACAACTTCTTTTCCATGTGTTATAAAATTTAAAATCGGCAAAAAAGTTGCAGAAATTTCCAAGTAACCATAAGAGTCCAGAGTTTTTATATGGAGAAAATAGGGGCAGGTGGAAAGTAGGGTTAGGTAAAAAAACCTTTTAGGTGAGGAAGATTTAAGTTTGCCAGGAATGTAAAATGCTTACTCCATTGACATAATACATTTTAAATACTTACTATTTAGAAAGGGGCTGGGGAAATGAGGGTTTTCAAAATTCTCAAAGCTAAAATAATGAATTATTTTTCAGTGTGATAGAAGATGAAATTTGTCAGGCCGGTATAAAAACCACCCCAATCTACCATTAAGGTCCGATGCTTGAATTTTGAAATGAAGAAGCAATAAATGGGGAAGATTCCTAAAACTAATATAAAAAATATATTTTGATGTGATATAAAACAGAAGTTCGACATGTAATTATATAGACATTCCCAGAGAGCCGAATTACCTCTGAACACATTTAACTCAAAAATTAAGCCCGGGAAATGGAAAAGCTAGAGATTGATACAACTAATATAGAACACTTCTTTTCTAACTAGTTTTTACCCCTTTTACATTGTATACTTTTTTTTAATTATATCTACTTTCTAACAGATTTTTTTTCATTTAGTCCCTATTTCTTGACTACCCTTTTTACCCTTTTAGTCCCTTTTGGCTTGTTTTTACAAATATTGATTTAATTTAATTTTGAAACTTTTTGACCTTTTTAACCTTTCTACCCTAAAATGTTTCTCCTGGTCAAAGCAGAGTACTACATGGAAATAGTTGTAGTTAAAAAATGGATAAAAAGGGTGAGAAATGTACAAAAGACTAAAAGATGTAAAAGTGCCAAAAGCTTAAAAATTGCCAAAAGGTTAAAAAGGAGAAATAGGAGAAACAAAGTAAACAGGTTAAAAGGGATGAAAAAAAAGCAAAAAAAAGTGTAAATGTGGCAAAAATTGTCAATATGGCTAAAAGGTTTAAAAAGGTGAAATATTTCAAAATGGGTAAAAGGGTTGAACAGGGTGAACAAGGTAGCTAACTTAAAAGGGTTATACAAATGCAAAAAAAAATTTATTCTTTTAACCCTTTTTTCCCCTTTTGAGCTCTTACTCTTTTTTCCATATTGCCCTTTTTTAACCTTTTAATCCTTTTACTTTACTGGTGTTTTAATTGATCAGTTATACTTTTTACCTTTTTTACTATTCTTACCCTGAACTATTCTCCCGGGCAAAGCCGGCTACTTCATGCTAGTAAAATAATTATATATTGTGGCATTTTAAATTCTTAAACGAATATACAATTGTGTGTTTGTGTGAATTTAATAAACTCAGAGTATACAACACGAGTTTCATTATATCTTCCTGATAAACAATATATGTTTATTTGACATTTTAAAACTTTATTAGTTCCTTTTTTGCTTCCTTTTGTTGAAATAAAAACATACTCTTTCTTTTATTATTCTAAATCTCATATTTTAATATAAAATATTCCACTAAAAGTTGACTCATTTAACTACTTTGTTTGAAGGAATTGGTTTGGCAATGGCGTCTGCAGTAAAAGGATACCGGTGCATTATAGTAATGCCAGAAAAAATGTCCAATGAGAAAGTGGATGCGTTGCGAGCTCTGGGAGCTGAGATTGTCCGAACACCCACAGCTGCGTCCTTCGACTCTCCAGAGGGTCTAATTGCTGTGGCACAGAGGCTCAACAAGGAGATACCAAACTCGATCATTCTTGACCAAGTATGGGCCCTATGTACAAGTGTTCTTGTATAACCAGGGTGGTTTACATAGGAAGCCCACTATTGACTACCAACATTGATTGAACGTTACTTACATTTGGCAGTCTAGAAATATCTCTTATTAGAGTTATTATTCATAAAGCTTCCAATAATATTTCATTGTGAATTAGTTTGTGTAATTTATTTTTATATTATATATTAAACAGACTAAGAATGTAAATACAAAATTGTGATATTCTGTTCCCTCGCCATTATGGCAATATGAGTTTCCAGTTTTCAAATAACGAGCTTCCTATGGAAATCAAAGTGTATACTGTTTGTGTTGCTGGGGGACATAGGGGAAGAGGTCATCAATAGTAGCCCAATCGAGCACATGGTGTTACATGACTAGTCAGATGTCCAATAAGTCATGTATTCACTAATAATATTTTTATTTTTTAAATTTCAAATATGTTTAAAATATTTTTTAACCTTTTTTAAATTCTACCTAATTAGTACAATAAATTTAAATTAATTTTACAATACTTAATGTGAATTATTTTGCGACATTAATTTATACCTCTTCTTTAATAAATGATGTCAATTTATAAATTGCATAGAAAAATAATGGTTATCCCTGTGAACAAATTATAAAAAATAGTTGACAAATATTATGTAATTGAACAATAAAAGGGGAGGGGGGTAGGTTTATCATTTTCTTTATTTTGCTTACATTTTGCTAACATTTTACAAGGAAAGTTTGATCATTTTTAAAATCTGCCCCAAATAGCTAGACTGTTGTAGTCCACTCATAATTATGTTTTTCAACGGTTGGTACCTTCTGCACAACAGATTAAACATGTGTAGTGGTTCATCTTTCTTCCCTTTATACCTTTTGAATTGTGTGTGTGTGTGTATATATATATATATATATATTCTATTCCTTCTTCGTGTAAATTATTATATTTGCATTGTGCTAGAAAAATGAAGTTTGTAATAAAATAATTAGTGTAAATTGTAACATTTCCTTTAAGTTAGCTCGTTTCCAACTAGTCTTTAAAGAATACATGGAAAACCGGCTTTTCACCAACTAATTAGAATTTACATTTTTCTTAAAGTAGGGCTATGTGAAGCTTCAAAAACTTTACTTAAAAAATGCTGGTGTTCCAAACTACAATGATTTGGTCAAAAATTATATTTTGCTAATATATATTTAATTTTTATATACTATACCTACGTGCTGCTTAAAAAATATTCCTGAAGTTCAATTTTAAATTTTATGTAAAAACAAGCAATGAAATGAAATATTTTACTAACAAAATCAAATAAAACATTTTAAAATAAAATAATATTTTGTGATAGGTTATAAATATATACAAAGTATTTAAACACAACATTAGTTAGTGGAAACAGTTGATGAAGATGATTAGTAAAATATTTATGTAACTATAAATTTTAAATATTCCCCTTGGCTTCACTTCAAATAGAGAACTGAGATCTACACACCTCTATCTAAATGCACCAGTTGCAATTCTCATTTTACAGTTATATTTATTGTACCAAGATGTTTCTTTATTATTAGAATATTATAATGATCCTCCACAACCTGAGATACAAGGTATTGATAGCCATAAAATCAAATAGTTAACTGCACATCAACTGCCAATAACATATTAGCAGTTAACTATTTGAATAATAACTTTATATTGAGAAAATAAGTCTCTTGTCATTTTTCTCTTGAATTATCAATGGGGTGAATAGGGACAGTTTTTCTAGTTTTTATTTCTGTACTTTTAAACCAATTATTTTATATCAACTCAATAAATGTTATCATTACCACAAACTGTTTATTTTTATATTTTATACTTGAAAATAATTGTTTTCTGTGACTTTCCTTATATATTTCTTAAGACGTTGGGGTCTACAGGGACATGCAACTTATTTTAGCTTAATGTCCTTATTCCAGTGTATATTGGGGTTAACAGAGACACTATTGATCTTTTAAAATAATATTTTTAAAATTTAAGTAAAAAAATACATATTACAACATAATACTGGACCAAAACTCATCACAACTCACCAAATTGATGACTTCCCCTTCTTATATCTGGTGGATTCATAACTGCCATCAATTGTGCCTGCTGAACCTCAAACTCATCAGCTACATTGAGAAATATGTTGAGCATCTTTGCGGATTGTCGGAGAAAGTTTCCAAAATATTTCTGTCTCGGATTTATCACTCAATACTTTTCCTATGAACCTTTTTTCTACACCTCGATTATATAAGAATTTCACTTTCACCCAGGTCCCTTCTTCTATTGCCTGTTCTTTGTGACTGGCTGCCTGATCTAATTCTTCATCGTCAGATAATGAACTGGTTTCACCTGCTGAGATTATTAATCTTGCCACAGGAACACTTCTCCCAGCTGGTACTTTCAGCCTTTTCTTGCTACCTCGTACTTCTCTACTAGTATCTTCATTGCCGTAATGCATTTCTTTGAGGTAGTTTGTAGGACTTCCGTTTACATCCACTTTTCTTCCAGGTTCTTCTTCGTAGTATCTCCAAAACTTTTTATTTATTTAGTGGATGTGTTGAACCCTGACATAATATTCTCCATTGAGTCCAGGGCCTGTTTCAACAGCCTTGGAAACATCTTTTTCTCGAAAGGTTTGTCACCTCTTTTCTTCATTTTACACAATTCCACCACTTTTCATGGGTCTGAAGAGTGCCAAGTCAAGCGGTTGGGTCAAATGCAATCTCATTCTCTTGGCACAATTTGACAACAGTAGGAGACAAGTGAGGGCTCAGGCTGTCTCCTACAACCACCTTACTGTCCACTAAACATTTTCAATAAGGTATGATTATTATCTCAAACCAATCAACAAAACAGCAGCCATCCATCCCACCTGATTTGCTTTATTTGTATTGAGGTCCACAAGTCATACAGATGCTGAACCTTATAGATGACATAGGGTGGTAAAAGAGTCCCATAAGCAGTTGCTGCAAACATCACTGATGTATTTGACTTGGTTTCATTCATGACTCTTTCAGGGTGTTTGCAGCCCCTCTTGAAGATTTGCTTACGTCGACCTGGATCACCAGAAATACACGTTTTATCGAAATTTATGTTCGCTTCAGGAGGAACCCCTTCAAGAGACTTTTTCAATTCACTAAAATACTCCTTAATGACGGTTGGGGACACCTTTGCTCTGCTACGTTTCATATTCTGACACAATCTCTGAGAGAGGCGAGCTTTGTGTCTAGAAAGAAATGAAAGCCCAATCTATGCCTGGCATATTGTCTTTGAATTTAGCAACTCTCTCGATATTTCACAAAACATCAGATATCGAATGTACTCATTGGGTAACCCTAATCACGACACGTCAACATGCACTGCACCATTTCATCTTCAAATCTTAAGATAAACATGTTTGTCCACCTTTTTTCTTTATAGCCATAACACCTCTAGTTGTGTTGGCTACATACCTTTGCAAGGCGAACTTGGATAGTTTAAATTTTTTTGCAGCTATGTGCATTGACATTCCAAGCCTGACAGCCTGAACTGCATTTTCCACAACATTAGGGTTCACTGGTAAATTTATTTTTGAATGAGGCTCACTTATGTAGTTTCTTTCTATTGTCCCTATTGATCCCAGATTTAGGCTAGAGATTAACACTTCTGTTGAAAAATAAATAAATTAGAGTCAATTAAACAATATTATCGGTAACGTGGAAAATAGATTAATATACATAAGAAAGTTAAATGATCCAAAAACAACATAATTTTCACCAGTGTGATTCGTTCACCAAACAAAGTTTTATAGATAACCTAAAATTGCACGAAAACATCAGCTGATTGACAGGTCTACCATGCCAACAAATCAAAATTTCATTGCTCACTTTATAACTTATTAGATGAAAGTATGTTTTAAGAAAACATAATTTCCCTTCACAAGAAGATATTTCTCTTTGTTGAAATTAAGTATATTAATCATGATTTTTTTAATTTGTACCCCTATTCACCCCATTTTATGGTACTTCTGATCAGAACAGTAATCTATCCAATCAAACCTTCTACCACAATGTCACCAGGTACATATATATAGTCGAATGACACACTCACATGAAGGAGATCCCTGATAGTTCACTCTTAGAGTGCTTGGTACATACAGCTCTGTGACCAGGGTTCAAATCCTTGTCCTGATGTCATTTTTCTATATTTACATAAATACTCCATCAGATTATCATCTGGTAGCACGTGTTTGTTTTAGTGTTGATAATTTTTACCTTTGGTACCTCAAAATACATTTTAATAACAACCAATATAAACTCCTGATTTGACAAACTACAATGGTTTTTATTCTACTCTTGTAACCTATTTGTATTATTAGTAAACTATTACAATTGTTGATGTACTATCAAATGTGAGAGTAGTTTTTATTTTTACTGCTGACACTTCTATAGTAATTCTAAAGCACCATCGGCTACTAGTTAATTGTCATAAGGGTTATATTATTTTGTTTTGTTCCAAGCGATGTATATTTGCTTGTAGTACCGCAACCCCGGCAACCCTCTGTCCCACTACGACATGACTGGAGAAGAGATCTTCCGACAGTGCGAGGGGAAGATAGACATGGTGGTGATAGCAGCAGGCACGGGAGGAACCATCACCGGAGTGGGCCGCAAGTTGAAGGAACAATGTCCTAATTGTGTGATTGTCGGAGTGGACCCAGAGGGCTCCATTCTAGCTCAACCTGAACAGATCAATGATTCAGACGTATCGTTCTATGAAGTGGAAGGGATTGGCTATGACTTCTTGCCGACCGTCTTAGGTTGTTACATTACTGTACCCTACATGTGCAAAGCACAAATACAAATTACCAGATGAATGATATATTAAGCACCAGTGTTGGCTAATGACGATGTTGGGGGAGAGAACAAGTAGAAAAAAGGTGGTTACAATACAACTAATTAGACAATGTTTTAAACTCCCCACATTAACAAGAAATATTCATACTTAACTCTCAATGTTCCTGATTTATTTTGAATCATCTCAATGTTTTCTTGGTATCTCAACCACAAATAAAATGGAAATTCATTTTCTTTCAACCATGGGACGTACTTAATGATCTTGGCTTCTTTTTAAAACTTTGAAGTTATTACTAAGATAAATATATTGCCATACTCTGTGAACAAGTGCAAAATTACAATCTATATTATATTATTACTAATAGTTGTGCTATTTTCTGGAGTAGTAATAGTAAGGAACAGTAGTGAATATACGGGGCTAAAATTAATTCAAGCAAGACGTACATAGGAGGTGTACATAGTTTTTTAAACTTGTTGTTTTGACTGTACCGAGTGTATAAGGGCCTTCTTCTGAAATCCAGGGGTATCCTTTTGAAGAGCTGATCATTCCCAGTTACTAACTGCCCCTGTTTACTATTGAGTAAGAGATTAGCCTTCCTGCCACTGCCAGGCGGTTCATATTCTCGGGGATTCTACCTGACGTTCATTAGTACTTAGTTGCAACCCTCACCGGTATGCTTCAAGACGTCACTAGGTTGGGGTTTTAATCATGGGAGGGGGGTGTTATTGTTACCACTCTCCCACCGTGCAAATTCAAGTGCATTTAATCAAACTTTTATTTCTTATTCCTACCTGATCAGTATAAATATGTGGAGAGTATGGACAGGTACTAAAACCCAATGCAACAACCACATTTTATCTATCAACAAAACCAATAATAAAATATCAAGCACTACATAATATATGACCTTGAGAACATGTTGGAGGCCTACATGGATCTAATAACAATGGAGCGAGGGGTTTGGTGCATTGTGTGTAGCAAGATTGTTGGAGGTATTAACACAACTCTCTTGTAAAATAGCTAAACAATAGTTTAAATCAAAAGATTACTAATATTATGGTAATAAACAAGTGGCATTGTTGTTTGTTCCAGATCGTTCTATGGTTGACAAGTGGTACAAATCTAATGATAAGGAGTCGCTTGTGATGGCGAGACGCTTGATCAGAGAAGAAGGACTTCTCTGTGGTACAATACTGTTCAATTTAATACAACTAGAATATACTTACACAATTATTTTTATATAATAATGGATAATATATTGTTGAAAATTATTGATAATTTTAATTTTCTATATCATAATAAACTTATATGATAAGGATTCCAACTCAAAAAAGTTGATATGATAATTTTATAAATTGCTCACTGATTTTAATAATAAGCCTTGCGTTGTTTTAAATTATATGATTAATTTGTTTAAGGGTTGCTAATTGGTTTATTTTTATGAATACATCGAATACACCCATGTACCTTTAGTTTGTATTATTTATTATGAAAATACTAGATTGTTGTAAGTGAAGAAGCGTCGCCAGCAACCCCCACCCCCCCCCACCCCCCAAAAAAAAGAAATAAAGAGGATGAACGATAATAACAACTTTATTAAAGCACTGATGTGTCTATATCTTGTTATTTTGGAAAGTGATCTTTGAAACAATTTATTTTTAAATACTACATTTGAACCGACTCTTTACAATATCCTTTTGGTTTTTAAAAAGCTAGAACTTTTGAGGAAGTTCTAAGTTCTGTAACTTTCTGCGTTGCAGCGTTGGGTCCTCCCACTGTTAATGTTAGTTTGTTATTTAGTTATCAAAAGGCAGGTAATACCACATATTATTGTTTATTAAATAATATGAGTTTGTATTCTATTCAAACATAGCTTTCTTACATACATACCTAATTACGCCATTCCCTTACAGAGTTGGCAAGAAACTGTTAATATAGCTCAAAAACAACTTCGTACTTAATCCATTCTCGCTAACTTTCCCCACACTTCCCTATCCTTGCATACTTCCTTCACTTCAACAAAATCCATACATCGAGTCATGCATGCTCTTTTATTCTTAAAAGCTATTTCTCTTTTTCACATATTCATCTACAACATTTAGGCATGTCTTACATGGCTTACCACTTCCTTTTGATCCATACACTTTACATTCAGATATTTGTTTTGTCACTCGATCCATATTCATCCTCTTAATATGCCCAAACCCCCATTAGGAGACGTATTTCACATGGACATATTGGATTCCTTTTTCAAACCACACTCCTTCAGCACCCATTCATTACTGACTCTGTCTACACAAGTTTTTCCACGTACATTTCTTAAATATTTCATTCCAACCGCATCCACCATGCTCTTGTGTTTCTCCTGACAACCCCACGCTTCACATCCATAAAACAATGTTGGCGTTAACACACTTTTATATACCACCATCTTTGACTCTTTTGATACCACCTCATTCTTTGCAATAGTTCACATACACCTGACTAATCTTCGAGATGTATTCACCCTTCTGTCGATTTCAATCTATCCTTCCATCTTTACAAAACATTCTGCCCAAACACACAAAATAATTCACTTGCTCTAACAGTTTTCCATTTATATTAAGCTTACAATCATTTCCTGATCAGTCCTTATCAAAAACCAATAACTTAGTTTTGGAGATATTTTTACGAAGATACATTCTATCTGTCGCCACACTCAAAATATGTATGCATTCTGCAAGTCACTTTCCTTCTCAGCCATTAATATGACATCATCTGCATATAACAGCACTTTCCCATTCACACTGTCTTGTTGTACACCAACCGCGCCCTCACAAGCATCCCTCATACACTTATCCATGAAAACATTAAACATCCATAGAGGCAAAACACTACTTTGTATAACACCCTGTTCAGTGTCAAACCATTTGCCAAAGCTCCATCCACCCTAACACACACTTCACTTTCATCATACACTGCCATAATGTATTTACTAAACATTTCATACATACTCCTATTCACCCTAACATACACTTCACTTCCATCATACACTGCCATAATGTATTTACTAAACATTTCATAACATACTCCTATTCACCTGATCATGTGCTTTCTCCAGATCAACAAATGCACAATAAACTTTCTCTATTACATTTCTCATTCACTTATTGCAATGCCAATGGTCTATACAACCTCTACCTGGCATAAAACCACATTTCACACCCCGATACTTGCCGGCAGTCCTTTCCCCCACCCTCTCAATTAAAACTCTCACGACAACTTTGCCTGGAATACTCAACAAACTAATTGCCCTATCATTTCTTTTAGTTTTATATTGAGTGATGAGTGCATTTAGCCCAGAAGTAAGTCACGTCATTTAGAAAAAATCCCAGGCCTAACACTAAATGATTGTGAGAAATTTGATATATTGAAGAATATTTGGATTCTAGGTGAAAAGTTTAAAATTTCCTTGTCGGCAGATTGGTGGTCGAGATAGAAGATTTTAGTTTTCTTGGATAAAATATTATAAATAGCTTGCATACTCTCTAAGTGAAGATAGTGCATACTGCAAGGTTTGCATAGATTTTGCTCCTGAGGAAGTAGGTATGTCAAGTTCACAACATACTGGTAAACTGGATACAGATGGTTTTTGGGGGGAGAAGAAAGCCATTGACAAATTTGAAAGCCACCAAAAAACAAATTACTACCCAGATACTACTTAAAAAAACTGACAATTTTCAGAAGATGATGTCCAGTGAAAAACATGGCATTGATAAATTTATTGACTAATAGCTATCAAATAAAGCAGCACAAAACAGATCCATATTTAATTTTAATTTAATTTAATTTTAATTTTATATGAGCAGCAAAACTTTTTCAGGGCCACATTGACTTTGGTTACCTTGATATAAACAACCCTTCTATTTAAAATTAAGAAAATCCTAGAACTCTACTAAGAGAAAGGCTAAAAAGTGATTATGAAAATTTGAAGATGCATTTTCAATCCTGTGGACAAAATGCCACATAAATAAGTTGGAACATTCAGAATCAGATCATTGAAGCCTGTAATTATGTTATTACTAAAAAAACGTGTTCATGAGGCAAACAATGCCAAGGGCAAGAATGTATCAGAAACACATCTTGGTGGATTGTAAGAGCGAGGCATAGCTACTACCTTCCTTACAGGTCATTGTTATGTTGACACCTTGTCCATTAGTGGAAGACTTTGAGGTGCATGTGCATACATTTCTGAACCGTATCCAAAAGTTCTCTTTGTTCACTGTTTCTCATATAGTTTGAACCTAATAATTTTAAACTCTTCTGAGGCTACCTCCATAAATAACTTAATTACCACTATACGGAAATTGTATGTTTTTTTAACATATCATTCTGCAGCTAAAAATGGCTGATATTGCTCCAGAGTCCCAAAAATCCAAGGGGAAACAGCTTTGATCTACTAGATAGGTTCAAAGACATGAGACAGTCCTGGTTTTGGTTCAGCTACAGCATTCTGAGGCTGCAGTGACAGCACTAGGAAAGATTGTATGGTGGGAAGACAGAGATGCCTTATATAATGCAGTTCTACTATTCAAAGCTATACAGCAACCAGCTTTTATAGTAGCTCTGCTGTCACCTGAAAATTTACTGAGCTACACATTACTTTTTAGTAAAAAACTCCAGTCAACAGATGATTTTTCACATTTGGAGGAAATAATTTCAATTCTAACCTGAAAGAGGGAATGCAGACGATGAATTCAAGACCATATTTTGAAAAGTGCGAGGAAATAGCTGAGAACATTGGTTCCCAAATTATATTAGTCACGGCCCCACCTCCTGTGAGCTGGATCTGTCAGGATAGCTTACGGGAGGGGTTAGGTTGCAGGGGAAGGTAATTATGTGGGCTAGAAATAATACGTAGAGTTACGAATTTTGGTTTAATAGAAGTACTAAGAGATAATACAAACTGTGATGTTAAATGGAATATAAAGAAATATAAGAGATTGGACGCTCGCGCTCGTGAAAACTTAGACTAATGGAATGACTGACACAGCTCACAACCCCCTACAGAGCTCGAGAGCTCGATCTTGAGGCCCAGGGCTCGATGGTTTCCCTTTATGCACAAGTGCTACTGATGACCTGAAGGTGTAGTCTCTTATGGTCCGACTTTGGACAGCGTCTCTGCCTACGAATTTGATGAAAATGTGTCAGCCCAGATGTCAATAAACAAAATACTTTTATATAGTCCACTCTGGACCCTTTTCTCGCCAACTAGAATAAACATTGTTATGAGTAGTCAGCATTCCTCTTTAATATTTATAATTTATATTTCATATTCGCTAAGCCAACGCTTTCAAGCACGCACGTCCAGGAAAGTTATGTAAATCAAAACAAACATCCCAACATTGCTCAGGATTATGACAAGATTTGTGAAGGGTGGACGGCATATCTACAAAGCAAATATTCCATCTGAGAATGCTGACGAGTACTTTCGGCTTGCAGTTTTCTTCCCACGGAAAATTGCCTACTCATTAACTTCCAGGCAAGATTCACAAAACACAAATATATCCTCAGCAGTCTTGTGTGTCCTTTACCTACTGTTGTAAGTGTGCCTAGAGAAGATATAAAGAACTTGTCAAATGAGTTGAGCTATACACAAGCAATATGAATGGCGTTGGGCTGAACTGTGTGACAGCTGAGTTTGAACCATGGCGTAAGAATCCAGAGAAGGCCTACAGCAAAATATGTAAAAGCTAACACATTCACTGGAAGATACATTTTATTGCCAAAAAAAGGAATTGATGCCTTGAGCATTTATGACACCAGTTCCCCCCCG
>CABFVX010004749.1:0-26273 GCA_902151425.1 Timema shepardi
TGGCTGTCCCAGTTAGCTGTCCCAGTTGGCTGTCCCAGTTGGTAAGTGTTGTTACAACGTAAGTTGTTACAATAATAATAATAATATAGCCTGAACGGACAATAATGATTGAAAATCAAAATCTACGTGACAAAAGTCGTAAAACGCAACCAAAAGCCCTTGTGTCCGAGCTCCATTACATTTGACTCTACAGTGTCCGAGCTCCATTACACGTGAGACTACAGTGTCTGGGATCCATTACATTTGACTCTCCAGTGTCTGAGCTCCATTACATGTGACTACAAGCGTTCGAGTTCAATCCCGTTTGACTCTGCAGCAGTGGTTCGCAAAATGTGGCTAGGTTCTAGGTGGCCCGCGAAATTTTCTAATTTTTTTTTATGGAACGTCTGTATTTGTAACACGCAAGTAATGCAACTTTAAGATAAGTGGCGTGTACAGTGGTCTCTCTCACAAATATGAGTGTGTACCAACTCAGCTCAGGTCATCAAGGTCAAATGCGCTGAAGGATGCGCGGTACAATGTATACACAGTAAGAAGCCTACAGCTACATGGTAATCGCATCAGAATTGAGGTAACCTTAGCTTTCGGCGGTTAGTTATTCTCACGTGTCTTATGTGTGTGGGGTTTGCTTCAATAATGTATAGGCCTAACATTGACATTGCATCTGTGATTGAATCCTTCTACCTTTCAGCTCGTAGTTGTGATCAGATTATTGAAATGACGTCTGACGGAGCACTGGAAATCATGCTTGGTGAGAAATCCCTCACCTTGAGGATCCATGGGAAATCAAAGTACCCTGAACTCGCCACCAGTGCCATCAAGCACTTGCTACTGTTTCCCACAACATAGAGTAGCCCCATGGCTTCTTTGGTGCTGACTGACAGCTCACAGTGGACTTCTGACAGTTAACATTTAGGTATATACCTAAATTTTGACTGTCAGAAGTAACAGCTGCTAAAAACATATTTTTGCAGATCATATGGTTCGGCGTAGGGATACAAAATTTGTTCTGGTGGCTTTTCAAAGACGTCAGCTGTCAGTCAGCACCAAATAAGCCATGGGGCTACTCTACAAATGTGAAATGGGATTTTCTGCCCTAGTTAAACTAAAAATTATGAAAATTAACAGGCTTTATGTTGAGCCCGACTTAAGACTGAAACTATCTTTCATTGCACTTGATGTAACCAAACCGGTTAAAGACTGCAAGAAGCACCATTCTTCACATTGAAATAGAGTATAGATATTTATTTGTTTATTTAATTTATTGAAATGTCCTAATACCATTTTAATTCTAAAATTAATTATGCTGTATTGTTTTTTGTCCCTTGCTCCATGAGGTTATATATTTTTTAATCCACTTAATAATTTTTGTTCACCTTGTACTATTTTCTTATTGACACCCATTTATTGAAAGATGTGGTTTGGTGTTGATTAGTTAATAATAATACTAATATTTAGCACCGCGTCTTACTACCAGTTCGGGTTAGACGCTTTAAGTACTAATTACTCTAAAGGATTAGGAATTGGGAAGGTTGAATTAGAGAAAGTGAACCCGCATTTGCGTGGAGGGAGAACCGAGATTCGAGCCTCGATCTCCCCGTCCTCAGCAGTCGGGCTCAACACGACAAGCGCGTTAGCCAACTACGCCACCGAGGCGGGTGGTGGTGATGATTAGTGATTTACCATGTTGTTCTTTTGTGTTTTAAATATTATAAAAAAAACAGTACTTTTTATTAATTTATTTTAAACTTTCCTACAGTGAAATAACTTTAATATAAAGTTTTTATGATGATAATTCATTTTAATGAGTTGTTAAATCATTATTCCTACATTTTAGTATTCGAACGGAAGAGATGCTGAGGTAGAGGTGGTCCGTGTTAGGTTGACAGT
Source organism: Timema shepardi (assembly GCA_902151425.1). Taxonomy (NCBI): domain Eukaryota; kingdom Metazoa; phylum Arthropoda; class Insecta; order Phasmatodea; family Timematidae; genus Timema; species Timema shepardi. Next base: position 1,891 of record CABFVX010004749.1, read on the forward strand.
CTACACCCAGTGTGGTCCATGGTAAGGGAGAATTTGAGAACCACTGCTTTAACGGAACAGCTCGTGCCAATAAGGGGAAATTTTGTGATTGGTTTAGAGATTGTCACGTGACTACATCTATGTTCTGCGCTAGTTTTCAAGCGAACGTTTGAATCAAGCTTAATGGAGTAGGGATGAGGAAAGGAACATTTTAGAGGTAGTATACCCGCATTTGCGTGAAAGGAACGTGGGGAACCATTTTAGTAAATAAAAAATATCCATAAGAAGACCAAACCGGGATTCGAACTCCAATCTCTCCGTCATCAGCAGGTCAGTTTAATACGGGAGTGTTGCCTTTTAGAATACTTGGCTACTGAAGTGGGTTAAGATTTTATTATTGATGTAGAAAGACGTCCTATCATTTGGGATGCCTCAGATCCTTAAATAGTGTTTAGATCAAACTTTACTTTCTCCTGTCGATTGTGTAGCAGAGGACGTGTTTTGCTCTTATACTCCATTCACGGTAGGAATTACTCTCTGAAAGGTCTTTTTTCCTACCAATATCTTACTATATAATAGATTTCTGGCAGGGAAAAAGGCCTTTAAGAAAACAATTCCTACTCTGAACAGACTTTATGTTAGGGGCACTAGTAAGTAGCCACATCGCGAGAGTCAATTTTCAGTATAATAATAATAATAATAATAATAATAATAATAATAATGGGGTGTTTGAGCTATATCAATCTGTGACTCAGTTTGTGAAAAGATTAGCCAGTACTAATGAACCATTGTTGCCCAGAGGACACCTGACTGTACTAATCGTACATTCGTTCCATGAAGGCTCTTTCCAAGTCCCGATGAGATGAGAAGATTATATTATGGGGGATATGACGGGGTGGAACCAATAAATATCTTAACATAGCTATGGGAAGTATTCCCCTTTCGAGAAAAATCCCCCGGTATCAGCCCGGGAATCAGACTGAGGACCTCTAGGTCAGCAGCCAGGGGCTCTGTGATCATACTGTACCACGAGCACGGTTATAAAAACCTTATAGTAATAAAATGGTAACCAGTTTGTCGGTAATCAAATGTCGGGCGCTGGTGTCCCTGTGTGACAATACCCTTAGACCCTTTTAGCGCGCAGGGCTAGTGATTCTTGTTTACATTACAACCTCTCGTACAGCTGATTGTCAGGTCTTCGCTGTCACATCCAGCGTTGCCTAATGTACAATCTGGATAACACTACTAATATACCAAGACTCCGTATTAGTGAGGGGCCGTCCATAAACTACGTAACGCTTTGAGGGGGAGGGGGGGTGAGCTTTATTGTCTACATGTTGTTACATGGGGAGAGGGTGGGGTACATCGGTAACACAGTTCTTATACTCAAATTTTAATGTTATAAATAATAATAATACTCTCTGAAATAATTTATAATCAGGATTTAAAATAAATTTCGAGAAGTATTAAATTTGAATCCCTCCTTTAGTATCACAAAAGTTCCCTATGGAATAATGACATTCACTCTTGATTAGATAAGTTACGTAACACAGAGGAGGAGGCGGGGGGGAGGGATAGGCTAGATGTTTACATGGGGGGCTAAAAATTTAAGAAAAAAAGGTTACGTGGTATATAGATGACCCCTAAGGTGAGTAGTACTCCGTAAGAGATCGATTCCACACTAACATACTGCACTGTCTGCAGAGTCCGTATCCTTAATTCCTTCATCCTTATCACTCCGTAGAAGTTGACTAAACTTTAACTTTCTAAGGACTAGTCGATACAGACTGCTAAGGACTACTATCAGAGTGAAGTGAGCGCGCACGCGCATCGAAATAAAAGCACCAATGGCAGCCTAAGGATCCGTTGCCATGGAAACAGACACAAAAGTGTTTTTTTAATACTGAGTTATTTCAGAAATATCCTGAACGTTTTATAAAAGTATGTTGAATAGTTACTTATGTTATAATATTCTTCTTCTAGGATAACTCTAGAAAATTTCCTTTCGAAACGTTTTATTGGACGTTGTTTCTAACTTTCTCATTGGTTGATACGATCACGTGATTACGGCTACAAACTGTGTAGGCGCGATTTACACTTCTAAGGACCATTAAGGACTAAAGGCCGATTCACACAGAACGCTACGCTAAGCTAAGTAAGAATCAAATGGCCGAAGCTAATATTTATGCGTTTTAGTGAGGAATTCTCCATCTAGATATCATATTCAGAAAATTTAAAAATGACACCTGGACACGGGAATCGAGCCCGGGACCTTTGGCTTAGTACGTCAATGCTTTTACCACTGTGCTGTCCAGGAATCGTCCCGTGCTCAGGGTCATGCTTCACTCATATTTTAAGGCAGAGTCAATGATGGACGTGTGGAAATCGTCGGCTACAAATGTGTGAGTTTTTTTAAAAAAAGATCACGAGCTATCAGATAACACAGCCACCTTCAACTCGGTAGTTGGCTTATTGCTGCCACATTAACCACACGCTTCTTAAATATACAATCCCTTACAATTATAATGATTGTACAAGTGGCAGCGTTATCTGATAGCTCGAGATCTTTTTTTTTAATCACACATTTGTAGCCGACGATTTCCACACGTCAATCATAAACTCTGCCTTGAAATATGAGGGAATAATGACCCTGAGCACGGGACAATTCCTGGACAGCACAGTGGTAAAAGCATTGGCGTACTAAGACAAAGGTCCCGGGCTCGATTCCCGTGTCCAGGTGTCATTTTCCAATTTTCTGAATAAGCTAAGTAATCACAGCTAAGATTTGCTCGCTAACTCTTTAGAAAAATAGGGGACATTGTATTTAAGTGTGTTGGTTTACACAGGAAGCTAAGCTATGCCTTGCTACGCCACGCTATGTTTTTTTTCCGATTGTTGGCCGGGCAATTTTTTCCATATCGAGCCATCTTACGTTGCGCATGCGCATAACGCAGCTTGGGCTCCGTGTTGAACAGACGCAGTGCTGGTTTGGTGCAAATAACTAAAGAAGTGTTGAAGTTTTGTTTTCAGTTGGTTTCACGTGCATTTAAGTAATATTATATTTAGGTTTTATATTTAATACATGTTTTTATATTATGGTGGAAGCGTTAATTGGACAAGTCAAACCTAAACCTCCTAAATTTTATTCGCCTTTCAAAACAGCTGCTTTTATTCTTCAGTATTATCATCTGAACTTAAACAATACATTTGGGAGAACGCCATCATAACTAACTTCACTGGAGCAGACTAGAAAGAAACAACAATGAATTCTGGAATGAAAAGATGGACCATTGCTTAGCAATGAGTGTGAAACCAAACTGACAGAGTCTTAGCACAGGACAGCACAGCACAGCATAGCTTAGCATTCTGTGTGTATCGGCCTTTAAGGAATATTAGGATGCATAGCTTACGGAGTCTGTATCAGGACCTTAAACTTTAAATATTTAAGGACTAGTCGACACGGACTGCTAAGGACTATTATTTTCATTTTTATTATTAGCACCGCGTCTTACTACCCTTTCGGGTTATACGCACTTACGCTAATGTGTAATGGTAGGGTGATTGTGAGATGAAATGGAGGACCTACAGTTTAACGTGGGATCCGAACCACGGTGGAGGCCTGGCATTCCCCACATTCACAAGTTGTGATTAATACACTTATTATCAGAGGTGAAGGAAGGGTTTTGTAATCAGGTAAGTCTGTGCCGGGACCGAGGATTGAATCCCGGACCCCAGCACAGAAGTCCGACAACTTGCCCCTAGATCACCAGGCCACCGCTAAGGACTACCAATCAGAGCAAAGTAAGCGCGCGGGCGCATCGAAATAAAAACACCAATGTAATTATCATCGCAATTACACTAACGAGCTCATGTTTTAAATATATTATTTGTAACTGCACTTAACTTACCTTTCAAATGTAGCCCATCCTGGATGTTTTATCAGCTTGCTTTGGCAAATGACGATTTTTATGTTTATAACTTTGATATCATTTTAAAAAATATATGTGATTTTTCCAGTTATAAATGTTCCAGGTATTATTAATTTATGTCCCTGTGTAAGTGTGGTATAAAACAAACGCTGTATAATCCATCTCATGTTAGGTACTAATCTAGGTTCTAGGTAATGAATTTGTTAACACGCGAGAAACAAATATATAACTTTGTTTTAGTGTTTAGGTGCAAAATTATTGCGTGTTTTTTTAATTCTGTATTTAAATTCCCTAATTTTTACTTATTTTCAGTTAAATTCCCTGAAAGGCCAAAATCTCAAACTTTTCCTTGCCTAAAGCCACCATTTATACAAAAATAACTCTACTTAAGCAGTTAATTCGTTCCAAAGGTTTCCGCGCAAGTTGAAAAACCGCGTAAGTCGAATGGTAATTAAATCCGAATTATTTTAAATGTATAATATATCGGTTTCAAAAGATTATTAAAGCTAACACATAATCCACTTATGAAAAATAAAAACTCACCAGAGTCCCCGGTCACAATGTTGTGTAGCTTAGCGCGCCCCTTAAATCTCTGAAACCATCCGTGGCTCGCGACGAAGGTATCCCCAGGGGCATTATCGACACGCGCACGTTTCAATTCTTCGAAAATATTCGAGGCTTTCTCTTGTATAAGCATACGACTTATAGGCATACCTCGCTGCTTCACGCCTCTGATCCAAGTCACCAATATCTTTTCCATTTCTTCTAATAAAATGCTCCTTTTCTTGGAAATGATAGTGGATTGCATTGGCACGGAACTCTTTTTAACGTGCTGCGTAATCCGAACTTTATCTTTAACGATAGTTCTCACCGTCGATTCGTTCATTTCGTAAGCACGTGCAATGTCTACGATCTTATTACCTTTCTCGTGCCGTTTAATAATCTCTACTTTTGTCTCCAAAGTTATAACGCGCCTCCTTTTACCAATGTGAACATAAATATTCTCATTACTTTCAAGTTTCTTTGACATATTTAAAAGTGATACTTTGTTTAGAACAAGTACTACGTAGGTTGATTAACAAGACAAACAGCTTACGCTCAAGAGGCAAACAAAATGGCGATGCCACTATCAGCTGCGCGTCAGTTTATTAGCAGCGCCATCTATCATGTTTAAAGTGACACTCAATAGATGGCGTTGCTAGTGGTAAAGCGTCTGCGACCGTGTAACTCGAATTCGTGTAAGTCAATGATTTACTGTACTAGAATACAGTGGCGGGGGGAACAAGTGAAGGGCGAATTGATTCTTCATCGTGCCTGGTGTACTACCCATTCTACAAGTATTGACTTTTAACACAATAGGGAAATTACTTGTTGAGATTCAAACTTTAATTACTTTTTTTGTTGTTGTTGTTGTTGTTGTGCATAACAAGGCCGTAGCCCGCTAATAATTTTCGGGGAGGTTTGGTGGGCACCTCCCACAATTGTAGGAGGCTTGAAATTTTTTTAAAATGATAAACAGTTTTAGAAGCCACCCGAAGGTTTTTTTATGGCAACACAACGCCCTAACTGCCAAAGACTAACAACAATTATAAATATTAAACACCTCTAGAAGCTATCTGAGGTTTTTTAATGGCAACATAACATAAAACCATAACTGCCGGAGGCTCTAAATATATATCTATATATTTAAACACCTCTAGAAGCACTCTTAATTTTTTTTATAGTACCATAAAAGCTGCTGAAGGCAAGGAAAATTTATAAATATTAAACACCTCTAGAAGATATTTAAAGTGCTTTTTTATGGCAACATAGCCCCTTAACTGCCGAAGGCTAGGAACAATTCTAAATATTAAACACCTCTAGAAGTTCTTTTAAGCGCTTTTTATGGTAACAAGACCCGTAATTTTTACGTGTACTTTAATTTTGATACTGTTTGAACCATAAATAAAGTCATATATATATATATATAATGTTCATACAATTTCGGGGGTGGGGGTTAAACACCCCCCCCCCCAAACCTCTCCCTCTGACTACGGCCTTGGTGCATAATAAAATTATTTTACTTTATAAATAGTTATAATTTTTCTCTTAGAATTTATAACTATATAACATTATTATTATTAGCACCGCGTCTTACTACCCGTTCGGGTTGTACGCACTTACGCTAATGTGTAATGGTAGGGTGATTGTGAGATGAAATGAAGGACCTACAGTTTAACGTGGAATCCGAACCACGGTGGAGGCCTGGCATTCCTCACATTCACAAGATGTCTTGTCAGAGGTGAAGGAAGGGTTTGGTAATCAGATAAATCTTTGCCGGGACCGAGGATCGAACCCCGGCCGCCAGCATAGAAGTCTGACACCTTACCCCTAGACCACCAGGTCACCAACTATATAACAACATATCGTGTAAAGTACAATATATTTATATGCATAAATAGGCATATTGTTTATTCTACAAATAAATAAAGGTAAAAAGGTTGCAGTCAAAATATTTACTTGTTTAATGGTGAGGGTTCATGGTGTACAAGAATAACTAGAAAAACAAAAGAATTCGTTAAGCTCATCTTGACTGATTGCACTATGGCCCTGTATTATAAGATGCACCATAGTGGAACCAAGTAAGGTAACAGTCTTACTTTTACTGATTACACTATGAGCATATCTTATAAGCTACACCATAGTGGAACCAAGCAAGGTAGCAGTCTTACCTTGACTGATTACACTATGAGCCTATCAGGCGGCGTGTACATATAGACCTACTTTCTAAATACTCACGCGAACTTCCTAGTGGTAAATCAGAAGAACAGGCAGGAAATATCGAGGGTATGGCCGATCCACTTAGTTTGGGTTTGGCCAAAGGTGCGGTCAAAAACCTCGCTGATCTTTCATGATAATAACTAGTCTCCCATAAAACCTCTGACGTTTTGAAGTGCAAATGGCAAACCTGAGTAAGGATATAACAACAATATGAGTACGGCTGAGCAAACAGTTTGAACTTGGGTTGGAAGAGAGCGCGTTTTTTTTAGCATTTTTTTAAAAAATGAAACTTTTTTTTGTCAAAATAAAATAAAGTATTGATTCAGTGGATACACTTAGTTTTTTTTCTGGTTGGGTTTGCCAATGACGGGGAGGTTGGGATTCGTATCCGAGCTGGGTGTACTGAGGGTGGTTTTTCCTATATGGTTTCCCACGCTTTCTCCCCAGAGACACAGTTGGATACATTTAATCTAAATTATACCTTCCTCATCCCTACTATAGTGTCGTGATAAATATGTGTATAGCTATGACGGGTTTGAGGGGTAGATGGAAAATGTGATTTTTTAAATAGTTTAAAATGTACCCACATTTACACAAAGGGAGAGTGGGTAGTAACCATTGAGGAAACTACCAGCTCTCATACATCTGGTAGGGTTCAAACTTCGACCTTCTCGCCAATGGCTAATCAGACTTGACGAGTTTGAAGGTTAGTCCACACTGATGAAGATAGGCCTATATATATACTTCAGCAGCTCCGTGGCTTCTTTGGTGCTGACTGACAGCTGACGGCTTTGAAAAGTTACCCGACCAAATTATATATCCCTACGCCAAACAATATGATATGCAAAGACATTAGTTTAGCAGCTGTCACTTCTGACAGTCAAAATTTAGGTACAGTAGCCCCATGGCTTCTTTGGTGCTGAGTGATAGCTCACAGCTGACTTCTGACAGTCAACATTTGGGTATATACCTAAATTTCGACTGTCGGAAGTGACAGCTGCTAAACACATGTTTTTGCAGATCATATGGTTCAGCGTAGGGATACATAATTAATTTTGGTCTAGTAACTTTTCAAAGCTTTTAGCTGTCAGTCAGCACCAAAGAAGTCATGGAACTACTGGGCACCGCACCTTTCTATTACTAGCATCTAGCTTTATATGAAGAAGTTTAGAAGATTTACTTGTAGATTAGAATTTGGGCGTTCACAAAATGTTTGGACTCATATCAGTTTTATGTAAAAAAAAAAACTAAAAAAATCTTATCTTAAATAGAGCCTATTTTAATTGTTTACTTTATAAATTCAAAACCATTCAAATTTATTTAGTTAGTAAAAACTTTAATTAGAATAATTGTTCAGCCTTTATATATATTTTTTTTTAATGGTTAAAGTAATATTTAAATCCAATAGATTTAAAATGTATGTAAATGTTAAGTATATAATTATAAAACTAGCATTCAATAAAATTAATATGTTCTTATGGCCTACCCTTGAATGTTTTGTGGGCTGAAAATCTTTTCTATGGATTGAATTTAACCATTTCTTCTTAATATCTTCATCAAACGGAAAACTAAACACGTGGACCTTAGGTCCATTTTTATAGTTTCCCCGGCAATTTACTACACAACACTTATAACCCATATTCAAATAGAAATAAATTCAGTATTAAAACACAGCCCAATAAGAATAAACACAACAACAACAAATATTAGAATGCACTTGAAAACGTACATAACATTAAAAAAAAATTCACAGTGGATACACAATCCAGATAAACCACAAGAAAAAACGCACAATAAATCAACAATAAATAATTCTAAGCCTTAAACCCATTTGGTCGCAATTAACCGTAGTACCTGAATAATAAATAATTAACGAATACACTATAAAATCAGGCTAGTTCGTATTCATAACGAACTACACACTTTTAATTTAGCTACTAAACTGACCGCTTGGGAGAGGAGAGGAAAGGAATTCTGTTGAGACAGGTGGCCCTAAGTATCTGACGTCACGCTGCTCACATAGCTGAGAGAACTGCGTGGCTACTATTGGGAAACAGCGTTGTCATTTCTCCTCAAATACAAGCTTTCATAGTCAAACTTAGTACGCCTCCAGTGCGGCGCTACACTAAGTACAAGACGACACCTACCTAAACCAGAATGGAATGGGCCAGTTTCCTATGTGAGAACAGCCCATTCCATTCGAGTTTAGGTAAGTGTCGTCTTGTACTTAGTGTAGCGCCGCACTTAGAGGCGTACTAAATTTGACTATGAAACTGGCCCAATGTTTCGCAACGCTGGCTACTTGGTTAGTCGAGGTCCTTCTTTACCCGAGCACACTACCTTCGGACATAACTGAGATCGAGGAGATTTGGATGAGAGAGAGAGAAGAGAGAGAGAGAGAGAGTGTGTGTGTGTGTGTGTGTGTGTGAAGATAAAGCTTTTATCTATAGACCTGAAGTTATCTCAGCAATGATATTGGCTGTAGCGAGCAGGCCTTGTCTCTTGGTGGTGTCGGTAGAGGGGCGGGTCAAATTCCCAGGTAGCCTGCTTTGGGTTCGCCACTGCCTGTGGTTCAAATACAGATTCTGTTGTGTGCGACTGGAAAAGACGCCCCGCAACTTGCGAAACACGACAGTCCTGTGTCCCTCCCTGACCCAAGAGGTGAAATATTTTATTTACTACAGTGGTTTTGCATATCGCGTCTTGAAAGTGGCCCGTGTGAAAGGGCACTTATTCTTTTTCACCTTCGAATGTGTAGCTGGTTGAATTTTTCTTTTTCTTTTTATGCAGCTTGACCATTTTCAATTCATTCTCGCGTTGTTAGGGAAACTGAAAACGTGGACTTTTGGTCCAATGAGTGCATTTCCTCGACATTTTGGGATACAGCACTTATACACAATTTTGAAGAAATAAAAAATAAAGTTGGCGTTAATATAATCTAAAACAACACACTTTTGTTTTTTCAAAATATACAGTGAAAGTTTAAAAAATAAACGTTTGCAACGTCTAAACGACAGTTTAATCCTGTGGTTCTCAAATAAGGTTCTTTGTTCACCTTGCGATTACGTAATGATCCCCTTAAGGATGCCATAAAACTGTGGAGAAGAATTTATAAATTAAGTTCACAATTATTACATCAAAAATATTATTGTTTGAGATAACATTAATTTAGTGCTTCTAAAGTAAATACGGTAACCCCATGGCTTCTTTGGTGTTGACTGACAGCTCACAGCTGACAGATAAAAGCTTTGAAAAGTTACCAGACCAAATTATGTATCCCTACACCGAACCATATGATCTGCAAAAACATGTGTTTAGCAGCTGTCACTTCTGACAGTCAAAATTTAGGTATCTACCTAAATGTTGACTGTCAGAAGTCAGTTTTGCGCTGTCAGTCAGCACCAAAGAAGCAACGGGGCTACTGTATGTATTCACAAAATAGTATTTTGGTGAACGGTCCTCGAAACACCTGGCCATAAGAACGCGAAGGTTGTCGTGAAATAAAGGGGATGAATCAAAGTAGGTCGTGAAGAATAGGGGCTGAATCAAAGTATGTCATGAAGAATAGGGGATGAATCAAAGTATGTCGTAAGGAATAGGGGATGAATCAAAGTATGACGTGAAGTATAAGGGATAAATCAAAGAATGTCGTGGAATATAAGGGGTGGATCAAAGCGTACCAACCTGGTAAACAGATTAGAAAAACACTAGGGTCGTCAAGAATTTACAAATCAATAAACACATTTTTATAACACGTTGAACACGAACAATATATTTAATTAGTTGTCTCTCATTAAAGAGCGTTAATTAATCACTGCTAGGAAACCCACACAATACAAGTGGTTTATAAGTAACGAAAAAAAAGCGTCTTAGATCCTACCAGTCACAATACTACCACGTACTAAACTGCCTGACGCCAGAACAGAAAAATGTCCGAATTTAAAACCAGAGAAGTCAGCGTGAAACAGCCTAAGACCTCTGACGTCATCGCTGTTATCTCAGGCCTTATCCTCAAGACGGGGTAGGCCAAGCACTGCGAGAAAATGTTTCTCCCCTCTACTTTCTCGGATTTTCTTAACGCGAGGGATGATAAAAAAAAAGGGGTGTGGGTGTTTGGATATTACTTATCAAAACTATTATCTCTGTAGCTTTTTCCTTACAATTGGGAGCAGACCAATTTTCACAAGAACCTTATAGTTAGTTATCAGACATCTAGAAAAATTACTAAATCTACTTTAACTTATTCATACATCAAGTCATGTGATCTGCAGCTGCTTCTTTTGAGAGTTACAAACAATAATAAAAAATAACAAAAATAAGTTAAATGTTATCAATGTTGACTGCAAAAAAAAATTGTATTTTCTAAAACCCCCTTCTTCTGAAAATTAGACTGTAGATAGTATATGATGGGGAGGTGTAGGTTCATTCAGATTCCGGCAGGGCGTATCAAGGATATTGTTTGCTAAATGGTTTCTCACTCTCTTTCCACGCGAATGCAGGTCAGTTTCTTCCTAATTCTACCTTCCTCATCTCAAACCCAATAATTTAATTTAATTTAAATATTGATATCCAGGACGAGAATTGAAGACAATATTATGCCTACATTAGACTCTCGATTAACCGGATTTTTAAGAGGAAAAAAATTGCTCGGATTAAAAAACTGATAAGCTCAGCGATGTGCTTTGCCTCAGAAGCAAACATTGAAAGCCCAAATAAAATTGAGTCATTATTTTTTTGTTATAAGCAGATATCGCCGCTTCGGTTCGATGATATGTTCGCGATTCCTCCAGTTTTATTTTCTGTTATTATGTACAGTCGAATACAAAATTATCATTTTACATTTCATTTAACATTGTTCATCGACACTTTCAGTTTACTGGCCTGTACATCACCGGGCAGTCAATTCATAACGTGTAGGGCGGGCCTTTGATTTTAAATTTTAATGAATAATTAAAAATTCCCGCCCCGGTTAATCCGCATACCAGTTAAATGCTACTCAAGATAATTGAGAATCTACTGTACCTTCTTCTAAACCACGTAATGTCTAGCTAGTGATCGAGAACAGACGGACGGGTATTAAGACAATATTACCTGCTTCTAAACCATGTAGCTTCTAGTCAATGATCGAGAACAGACGGACGGGTATTAAGACAATATTACCTGCTTCTAAACCATGTAGCTTCTAGTCAATGATCGAGAAGAGACGGACGGGTAATATGACAATATTACCTGCTTCTAAACCATGTAGCTTCTAGTCAATGATCGAGAAGAGACGGACGGGTAATATGACAATATTACCTTCTTCTAAACGGACGGGTACTATGATAATATTAACTGCTTCTAAGCCACGTAAATTCTATCTAGTGATCGAGGACAGACGGATGGCAATATGAAAATATTACCTTCTTCTTAACGAGAACAGACGTACGGGTACTATGATAATATTACCTGCTTCTAAGCCACGTACATTCTTGCCGGCGGTCGAGAACAGACGGACGCCGTGTCTATTCTTCCAACGCTGGAGCCATCCCTCGCTCGCCGTAAAACTTTCATCCCTGTTTATAAGTTTATTCAAACACAGAGCCTGTTCCTTCAGAAGAGGTCCACTCACATTCACCCCCTTCCCCCTCTCGCACATGTACCACACGAACAAAGCGTCGTCCAAGATTCCGTCACGCGCCTGCTTCACAGTTGTCCGATCTCCGAGCGCGTTTTTCGACTCCATCTTTGCGCAGAAAGTCTCGATCTTGTCCCTATTTTTCTTCCAGTCCGAAACTGTAGACGTCCCTACCCCTAAATCCTGAGCGATTTTATTCAAATGATCTCCCCCGTCTATCCGATGGATGGCTTCCAATTTCCGCTTCATCGCCAAAACGGCCTTCTTTCTTACGCCTTGGGACATGACGCGTTTTAAAATAAGAAATTCACCAAACAAAATTATAAATATATTTAAAAAAAAGAATAATGTGCACGAAGCGTGAGAGAGCCTGGCTCAGAACTTTTCTAGATTGACGCTGACTACTGGCGTGCTCGTCGATAACGGCCGGTAATTTTATAATATAACCTTCGAACACATCTCGGTCCCGAACATACACGAAGCTGCCCGAATAGTCGCGATTAACAGAAACCCGCAATGGCACAAACTGGTGACCGACATAACGTCACCGCCCAGATAAGACCATGATATATCCGTAGATCCAGATATACGAGGTCCGGATAGACGAGGTTATGCTAAATGTTACTATGGTTTACATTCTTGTTACTACCGGAGCCATGCCTATATTAATAAGTGGTTTATGTTTAACTTTTAAATCGCCTATAGGCCTAGCAAGTATTAAGGGGGTGCGAAGCTTCGAAATGTCGAAGCCGATGCCTAAATCTCCTTCGTTTCGACATTCACAATAACCTTCGCATCTTCACACCATTTCACTGGAAGACGATAACTTTGATATGTTGTGAGCATATCTGAAATATCTTACTAAATATGACATATTTCAACATATGATAGTTTTTTAAACAACTAGAAAACTGTTTTTTTTACTAACATCGACTAGTGATAAAATGACATGTAAGTAAATATACATTTAATTGTGTCAAAATAAAATAATTAAGACCCAAGCGAAGAGACAGTCTTACCTTGAGGGATTACACTATGGCCATGTCTAATTAACTTCACCATAGTAGAACAATGAAAGGTCAGCTTACCTTTTATTCAGGATAAATTAAGGGTACATTGTGTCTTGTCATGAGCATTGCGCAATATATACAGCATATAGAGGGCTGCAATTTTTAAATTAGCTGCCCCTGTACACAAACATGTACACCCAGAAGTTAGAATTTTAAATTTTTACTAGATTTTTAATATATATTAAAAACTGATTCGGAATAATCAAATTTAGGAGTTTTTAATCTGTCTAATTGGAAGCAAAGAAAAGCATTACGTCGATACGCCAGGCAACGCCGGGTACTTTTGCTTGTTTTGGATAATTTGAGACACGATACCTTCGTTAAATAGAGTATTTGTAGATAAATGTTAAAAAAAAAGTCATTTGATCAAAATAAACAGCTTCTCACCTGCGATCGACATTTGTCGGATCCCGTGTCTTAAAAAAAAATCTAGACAACCTTGACTGGCTGAACATTTATCTTCCCCACCCAGAGATTTATTAAAAATGATCGCCGTTTCTTGCACGGTGTGTCCGGAGAGAGACAAACCATGATCCCGTCGCTGCAAGAGCCACGCAAACACAGCCTCGTCTAGACCATCGCTCCTGACTTTTTTTAAGAGCGGACCAATGGGTTAAAGCCAACGCGATTTTGGCGCAGTATTTTTCGATCTCGACAGGGTTCCTTTTCCAATCCCCCACTTGTTGTCTCCCCCAAGCTGAACTTTAGAGCAATATTTGGCGGCCGGGGTTCAATCCTCGGTCCAGGCACAGATTTGTCAAATTACCAAACCCCTCCTTCACCTCTGAAAAGACATCTTGTGAATGTAGGGAATGCCAGACCTCCACCGTGGTTCGGATTCCACGTTAAACTGTAGGTCCTCCATTTCATCTCACAATCACCCTACCGTTACACATTAGCGTAAGTGCGTATAACCCGAACGGGTAGTAAGACGCGGTGCTAATAATAATAGAGCAATATTACAGTAGCCCCATGGCTTCTTTGGTGTTGACTGACAGCTCACAGCTGACGGCTTTGAAAAGTTACCAGACCAAATTATGTATCCCTACGCCGAACCAAATTATCTGCAAAAAAACATATGTTTAGCAGCTGTCAGTCAGAACCAAAGAAGCCATGGGGCTACTGTAGATTCTCCTTTGCTCATTCTATCTATCGCTTCTTTTCCAAGGAGACCCCTCCCTCTCTTACGATTTGTTGGACCCTTACTGCTGCAGCAGGACATTTTACAACAACCGGGCGAGAGTTGCTGGGTTGATTATAAAATGTCATTTCAGTTTACACAATAAGGTAGCAAGCTTACTCAGCTATGGTGTAGCTTATAAGGTAGGACCATAGTGTAATCAGTCAAGGTAAGACTGCTGCCTTGTTTGGTTCCACTATGGTGTAGCTTATAAGGTAGGACCATAGTGTAATCAGTCAAGGTAAGACTGCTACCTTGCTTTGTTCCAACTATGGTGTAGCTTATAAGGTAGGACCATAGTGTAATCAGTCAAGGTAAGACTGCTACCTTGTTTGGTTCCACTATGGTGTAGCTTATAAGGTATGGTCATAGTGTAATCAGTCAAGGTAAGACTGCTACCTTTCAAGGTAAAGTGAGTGCATTAATAGGGCCTTTAACAATCTAATTTGATAAAATTGTATTTAATTAAAATAATGATTTAAAAGGTATTGATAATATCTATCAAATGTGACAGATGCAAATCACATGACTTGACGTATGAATACACTAGAAAATCGACGAGTAACTGTGCGGCCGCGTTTGCTTAGGTGTCAGAGGGGAAAACAAGTTGGGGTGGGAATTATTTTTCTTGCACGTTCAATCGAAATAAGGGTCGGAAAGAGGGCCTAAGTCCTTTGTATAAAAACACTGCTTTTAGCATTAATTACTATATTTATTTAACTTTTAGGGTATTTTCTGATACCTAATACGGCTGAAAATAAGTATATAGGTGCAAACTAGTATAATTACATAAAATAAAAATTGAGTATTTTAAAACTATTTTTGGAGGGGAGGTGGGGGAGAGGGAAGCAGATAACTGGGGGCCCTGCAAACGAAGTTTTCTCAGGGCCTCACGTCTGTTAAGAGCGGCCCTATCGATAGTTCAAAGTAAGGATGGCAGCATCGGCATCAAAAGGCATGCCCTAATGCTCCCTGAAGGGGAGCACGAGAGCATCCAGTGGATGTCTTTTATAAACAAGATGAAAGATGGGTGGTTATGCGGGGAAACAACAAACGAAGGTTAAAAAAACACAACAGAAAACACATTTATAGTGTTTTTAAATAAGTTTTTACACTTATAGACAAGCAAATGTTTTAATATTCTTTTCCTGTTATTTTGTGTTGCTCAAAGTTTTTGATAATTCAAGATAGGCCCCTTCTACTCGAACTACCGCGAGTACTGTTTTTTTTAACAGAATAAAATATTAATTTTTATTGATTTCTAAAAAATTTCTTACTATTTAAATTTAAATTTGGAAAAGTTATTAGTGTAATTTTCATAGAAAATTGGAAACTCATGTTGCCAAAATGGCAGGGATAAAATACTAGAATTTTATTTTCATTCTTTAGCCAATGTATTTAATAATTACATAAGTAAATATTATTGAATGGAAGCTTTTGATAACTTTCAGATTAATTCTTGTAATTATTAAATCAAATAAGACATTTTTAGAATCCCAAGTTTGAATGAATTAAAGGTTGTGGGCTCCCTATTAAAAAAATAATAATCAGGGTTTAGATTTACTTTAATATATTTATACGACAAGTCGTGTGGGTCTTCAGCTGTCACTTTTGATAGATATTATTAATGTTTACTATAAAATAGCAATAATAACATTATACAGTGGAGCGTCTTTAATCCGGATCGACCGGGACCCATCCGGATTACTGAATTGTCCGGATTTTAAAATGTGCTTTCAATAACTGTATACATACGCATGGTTTTTCTTTTCTGTGAACCTTCTTCAGAATCTAGTTTTGAAGCAAAACGTTGCAAACTGTCTTTCTTTGCTTTAATGTCACTAATGGTTGAAGTTCCCACACCATATATTTTAGCGAGAGATGCACCACTTTCCCCTTTAGACAGTCTTCGTAGAATTTCTAACTTATCCTCTATATATAAAAATGTATGTTTCTTTTTATTTGATAATGATGACATGATTAACAAAGTAAAAATATGTACAGTTTTAACTCGCACACTAAAACGTTACAAGGCAACTATAGCACTGCTGTAAAGTTTGTAAATGATAGCACAGAACTGAACCGAGCACGTGACCAAGGAGAGGCGACTGGCTAAATCGTTGAACTCTCAAGGACACCTTCCACTACCTCCCCTACCTGCTCTCACCAAAGTTCCCACACCATATATTTTAGCGAGAGATGCACCACTTTCCCCTTTAGACAGTCTTCGTAGAATTTCTAACTTATCCTCTATATATAAAAATGTATGTTTCTTTTTATTTGATAATGATGACATGATTAACAAAGTAAAAATATGTACAGTTTTAACTCGCACACTAAAACGTTACAAGGCAACTATAGCACTGCTGTAAAGTTTGTAAATGATAGCACAGAACTGAACCGAGCACGTGACCAAGGAGAGGCGACTGGCTAAATCGTTGAACTCTCAAGGACACCTTCCACTACCTCCCCTACCTGCTCTCACCGCCGATCCGGATTTTTGACGTCCGGATTTCCGACGCTCTACTGTATCTAGTAAAATGTTATCAATGTTGGCAGCGAAACAGACATGTTTGTATTTTTCAAAGTTCCTTCCCCTCGTTAAGGTTGAGCCACACAAATCACAACATGAGAGCCGTATTTGAGCTGGACGTGTCACGATTAGTACAGTAAAACAAAGATGAACGCGCCTGCGCACGCATCAACGCCACGTGACAGTGCCGTACCCGCGCGCCGTCTCCGGAAACGGGCGAAAGTATAGCGCATTCGTGATACTAGTGGTAGTAGCTGATTGCTAATGAAAGTTAACAGATCTACTTTCAAAATAACGAACCAGCCGAGACAAGGACGGTTGACGACTTCATACATACCGTATTGTTGTATTTGGAAATTAATATGTTGTATGGCGCTTTCTCTAAGTTATGAACATTTGTTTAATATTGGCAACCAGTTTTAATAAGAGTACAGTAGCCCCATGGCTTCTTTGGTGCTGACTGACAGCTGTCTGATTTGAAAAGTTACCAGACCAAATTATGTATCCTTACGCCGAACCAAATGATCTGCAAAAACACGTGTTTAGCAGCTGTCACTTCTGACAATCAAAATTTAGGTATATACCTAAATGTTGACTGTAAGAAGTCAGCTGTGAGCTGTCAGTCATCACCAAAGAAGCCATGGGGCTATTGTACGTGACTATAAAACATTTTTAATCTATTACTTCATGCACTCTCTTTATGTGCCACAACCGGGAAATAAAAAAAATCACGATAGTTTTATTAAACATATTGTTCTTTCAATAAGCTATGAAAAAGCCAATTAATAGTAATCCTTAGAGAAGAAGTATGATTAGTAGTATCGTTTATTAACACTATTGATATAGTATTACTAAGACAATAATTATTTCCCCATAGGTTTAAATTAGTGACTTTCAACCAATGTTTGCAATAAACATCGTCTGCTAGCTGTCATCACCTCTCCTACCGTGAATCAACTCTAGTTGTGTTTACCTTTCCCCGACCTTTGTCCCTGACTCGGATCAGCTGTTGAGCACAGAGTGGAGTCATTCTAAAATATTCACAAAAAATTTCTTTCATCATTCATCAAATGAGGAATAAAAAAATATATATCCCAAACTCCCTTTCCCCTACTTTTCCATGCATTGTAAAACCACATACTCCTTTTCAATCTTCTAGCTCTTCTATCCTCCTCCTCCTCTTCTTCTAACGCTAGCGCTATCACAGCTAATTCATTATTGCTAAAATTTGCAAACATTTTTATCCTATCGGACGCACTGGTAAAAACACTTTCCACACCGAGAGCTCGAGGCAGACTGCCTTATAAAACTCGTGTGTGGCTCTACCTATACTTGCTGCACAACACCACAACAAGAAACAATCTCCACTTCTAACGATCCTGCTCGCAACGCCACGCTTAATACACGACAGAATACGACTCGTTCCCCGTCCGTTGTGTTCCCGAGCACCACTTCTACTGATTCGTTCGTGAGCTTGACGCTAGGCGCGGTTAACAACAGAGACTTCGGTTGCTGACTTGTACAGCGTTGCCAACAGTACGATAAGATTTAAACAAATTATTTGAGGTATTTAACGTGCACTTTTTGAACCAACTTATTATATCAGCATTAGCTTACATTTGGAAAAGAAACAACACCCGGCCGGCTTGAGAGTAGTAAAATCATAGGTATTAAAAAGGAGAATAATATAAATTTAAATATTCGAAGCAGAGCCTCTACACTCCACAGGGTATCTCTCTGAGCTTGGCTTTTCTTTTGTTATAAAAGTCGAATTCGACAAATCTGGAATTGGCTGTGGATACAACGATCTATAGGGCTCACAATATAAGAACTACTGAGAGAAAATAATTTTGGACTATGCGATTCCCGAGAAGGGATATTATATTATGAATACCTACACGACCAAGGGCAAATTTACAAGAAATTTTGTCATTGGAAGTGCTAAAAACAAAGAGGGAATCACAATAAAGTCCACGAGAGAAGAGAGATTGGAGGCCTAAAAAGGTTTCGAATGTTGTCATAATCATAATAAATCCTGTTAGTAAAGAATTCATCAAAGTACGTAGCGATAAATTTTCTTTGAACGTTTTCCATCCTGAGGGATGGAATTCCAAGCAAAACTTGCATTATTCTAGCTTAGATCTAACCAGGGCGTAGGAAAGACATAAAAAAACAGTACACTTTATTAAATTATGAGGTAATAAATTCAATAAGTCCAAGTAATTTCAATGATTGGGATATTATATGGTCAACATAATAGTGGAAGTAAAGTATATTGTGCACGAGAACACCTAGATCATTTAAATAGGAGGAGCGAACTATATTATCACTGAACAATTATTTTAAAATAAATAATATGGGATTAGTTTTTCTAGTAAAAGATCTGGATTAGGTTTAAGATTTATTATAAATTATTGATAATGATGATGATGATAATAATAATAATAAATGTTAAAATGTAATTATTGTTGACTACAAAAAAAGGCCCATATTTTTTATAAGTTTCTTTCTAATATTTTTTAAAAATATAAATACTCACCAATACAAGTCTCATCTTGGGAGCCACGCGTCGACACCTGAGGGGTAATTGTATGTGTGTGGATGAAGCCAGAGGAATTCTCGCTATTACCTTGGCCGGCATGTGGTTTCTATAACAGCAAGAACGAGTATCTGAATCAGAAGATTTAACATCGTACATCTCCTGGCTTCAAGCAAGTCTCTACTCCAGACTTTAATGTCACTTTAAAAGTTATTCAGTAATCAATGTGTACTCGAAAGTTTTTATGAAAAATATATATATATATTTGTTTTCGTACAAAATAAATAAAACGTTTCTCCAGTAGGTACGTTTAGTTTAATTTTAGACACATTGTAATCGCAACAGTTGCTAAATATGTCAGAACATCGGTGGCATTTGAATCATAAATATTCCAGAGATGTTGATATTACTGTGTGTCGATACTTGGTAAATCATTTTGACATCTTTTAATTCAAAACGTTTGTTTCTAAAGCCAACATTGCTTAGGACCTTCTTTACAATTTCATTGTTGTAAAAACAACCAGGTGCCCATACACTACCAGTTAAGCTGTGCAGTTTAAAGTTGTAAAATAACTTAACAGAAAATTGAACTGAATGTTATCTGGCACAACACAGCTTTCTCATCAGGTTCGCAAGTTTTTTTCGTCAGACCTATGAGTGTTGTGCGAGTGACTAGTACGGTGAATAGAAACAAGGCAGTCACTTGTTATTTACTAGCCGCATCGTCGGGCAATGTTGTCACAAAATAAGAAAACAAAACGTAAAATGTGGAGCAAGAAGTGGTTTCTGGATAGGTATACATCATGTGATGCTCATCTGTTGAAAGAATTGCTAGAAAATGATATAGAAGATTATAAACTATTTGAGAATGGATGAATACACATTCAATATGTTGTTGACTAGAGTTTCACCATACATTACAAAAAAAAGATTGAGACAGGCAATCTCACCAAAATGGAGACTTATTGCCACACTTGAGATTCTTAGCAACAGGCAGAAGCTTCTGGGATATGAAGTCCTCTATGAGAATATCTCGCTAAGCATGAGGGAAAATCATAATGGAAACTTGTGCAGTGACGTTAAAGGTGTTGAATAACAATATTCAAGTAAGTGGAATACATTTATGGCTTAAAACGTATTACATAAAAACTTGTTTCATAAATCAAAGGACATATTTCAAGAGTTTTGATTATGGCAAAGTATTTCCAAGATTTATGAGTGCTACAATCATTGATCATAGGAAAAAGTTTCCCAAAGTTTTTAGCATTAGTTTGGTTTTGTGTTTGAAACACTACGGATTAATTCCAGATATAATAATGATGTGATAATATTTCGGTTGTCTATAGTTCCGTGGTCGAGCGCCTATCATCACTATACGGAATAGATACCGTTTAACTAGTTGTTAATTGCTTCGTGGTCGAGCACTAATTAAATCGGTATATTTACTTAAATTAAAGAAAGAGAACTATTGATGGTTGTTTACTCCCACACGGTTTATTCAAATGACATCTGTTAATTACTGATACATACTCCAATTAAATGCTTGGTATCAATGCACACTTGTGATATTAACGTACATTATTATATTCTGTGTTAGACTGCGAGTGCGAGTGCCACTGCTAGTGTCAGTGAGTCCCTGACTGCGTTGCTTGTGCTCTTAACCATACGCACAAGCGGCTTATATATGACATACCCCTTGCCTCTTGGTCCCCTCGTCAAGAGTGTAAAAGCTAACTAAGAGAAAGTGTCCAGCAGGGTTATTATGACCACGACGCAAAACGAATTTGCGACCGTTAGCAGAGAGACGCTAGACTTTGCGTCAAAAGTTATTATGGCCGACCACTTTGCGAAAGCAAAGTCCTTGCGAGCGCAAATATTTTCCTAGTTGCGTGACGCTAAGTTGCGCAGACATTTTACTTGTCCTTTGGTTTGCGTTATGAGGTTATGTTTGCTAGTTTTTGTAATTTATTAGGTGTTTTGTGTTACATTATTTAAACTTGCCATCGCATTAGCCCAATATAATAATCCCAAAACGTTGTTGTGTGTTTTTCACATAAATCTAACTTTAAATAGGCCTATATCATAATGTAGGGATAGTACGCTTATACTGAATGCTAAAATAATATTTTCTTTGAAACATAACACTATCAAATTGCATTATTAGTCACCATCAACACACTTATCATTCTGTTGACAAGGTAATAAAAATGCAGGACTAATTTGTTCAAGAAGCCTCAACAAAACTTTAATAATGTAATCCTATTTAAACTGAATCGTACATATAGTAGTAGCTACTATCCACATTAATGTGAGTTGTAGGCCTATGAAATAATGCAACCAAGACTGGAAAAACCAAAATAGGCCCTAGCTTAATGTTTACATGTGGTATGGCTTAGGCCTAGGTTTTTTAATCATAAAAGGTTTACTAAATTTATCTGAAATCAATAATTAGTTGTTAGGCCTAGTTATACTGAAGTGAATAAATTGCAAACAACTCATTATAAAGAAATATAATATCCTTATATTCTTAATCACTTAACTAAAGTCTCAATAATTCCTTTTAATTAAAAGATGCATATTACTTTTTTTAGCCATCCAAACCACCCTTTCGTTTACTTTTTTTGTTAACTTAGTAGGACGACTGACATTAAGTTGTCGAAAATATTCAGTGTGAAAACAATTTTTGGGAGATTTTGAACGCTTTCATCAACTTTAAATAATTAGTTTTATTTTCTAAGATCTTAACACCGCATAATTGATTCAATCTCAAACATGAGAACCTTTTCAACACTGTAAATTAATAAAATTAGCACAAAGTCGGCCTATATATGTTCAAGTGGAGTACTGTATAGATAGGAAGTTATCTTTATCTAATCTCAACTCAATCAAACAACATAAAATTTAAAACACCTTACTGTAGGCCTATATCTTTGAACGTTCAATTTTTGGCTTGACAAAATCGAGAACGGTTTTACAATAGGCCTACTAAGAAAGCCAAAATACAAAATATTAATCTACTGTGTGATAAATGTTGTTTTTGAAACAAAGTTTTATAAGGCGTATATTTGTTTTGTTGTAAATTAAAGTTATTTTAATTAAATTAGGCCTAAATATAAGGAGAAGTGTACATTATAAACTGTTGAAATTATTTTAAATTAATGGAATAAAACACACTTGTTCCAGTATCAACATGAATAAATGAAGAATAAAGCATTGTGTTGTAAAGCATACATCTTACAAAAAAAAAGTTTCTTTATTAGCCAACTTTTCATATTAATTTATTCATTTCCCCGTGACATTACTATTTTAATGCATAGTTCACATGATTTTTTGACTACAATAAGTTATGTGTATTGAATAATGTAAGCTTAGTATTTTTTCATTTCAAATCGTAAGAAAACAAAATTATGCGAGAGATTTATTAAATTAAGCTAGGTTAAATCTTTCTTGAAAATAATGTGACTTGTAATCAGCTGTTTGGGAAAATAGAAATAAATGAATAATGTTCAGTCATGAATACCAGCATTCTTGAAATAAATGTAACTTATTTCTAGCCTCTAACTTCTTAAAAGGTAATATTCTTTGGAAAAGTGTTGCCAACTGTTGACGCAAACTGATTTTATTCTGTGCGTTAACGCTAGAAGCAAAGTCGAAGCTAAAACTAGCGGACGATACAAAGTGTGGTGGTCATAATAACCCAAACGCTATCTTTTCCTCTAAAGTGAAGCTAACTAGCGGTAGCAACTAACTTTGCGTCGAATGGTCATAATAGCCCTGCTGGCGACATGTGTTGTGAAGGCTAGCTTCTTATTGGTATAGGGAATTGGCATCCTTTGCCAAATACTGCGGATATGTTCTTTTAACAGAAAAAAATATATATAAAATATATTTTAATGGTATAATCCTTTTCACATTATTTCTGAAAAGCGCGTGTTTCTTCATGGATGAATCATAAAAGGATACTCTACATATGTTACTTTAAAGAATAGTTACCTTCATCCATGACTTTTTACATATTTTAAAGGGATCCAAACCAATATCATTACATGCTGTGTTTCGCGAGTAGCTTTGTCCAATACTGCTTAAAGACTCCTAATATTCACCATACCAAGTGGCAGGTGAGTGACCTGCGGAGAGCAATGAAGAAGTATTTGTGAGAGAAGTACCCTGGCCAACTTACTCATTTGTGTTTCCACCAATGTTTCTGTAATAACTCTATCTGCAAAAATAAGTTGTTCGGGTGTTAATATTTTCAGTTTAGTTGCATATCCTTTTGCCATAATAAAAAAAATTCGCCAGTTTATTCCTGTAAAAAGGAAGTTGTTACAGAAATAAGGTGTTTTTCTGAAGTAGCAGAGAGTTTCTTAATCTTCTTGCAAGGAGTCCAAACCAAATTTGCCTGTTCACTTGTGACATTTGAAGAATCAGTCTGCATAGCACCTTCCTGAAAGGGGAAAACATATATTTGTACAAATAACGTTTTCCAATCATTAATTTTTAATTTATAACTCCATTACAAATGACACGTATTCATTTTGAATTTTCCCCTGTAACTATTGCCAGTATAAACTGTACACGTTATACATTATTAAATTATTTTATATTCCATGTGATGAAGAGAAATGAAAAGAGATAGCTGAGGATTTTAAAAGAAAGTGGGAAATTTCATACTGCTTTGATGCTGTTGATGGTAAACACGTCCATTTTTTTAAATGCGTTTTTGTTGCAAGAAACCTTCATGAAGCCCTACTTATCTGTACTAAAAAAAAAAAAAAA
>CABFVX010004749.1:29373-51912 GCA_902151425.1 Timema shepardi
ATTTTTATCAGGACATAATTTATTATATCTATTACAATAAAAACAAAGAGCTCCATCGGCACTGTTTGTAGAGACATCTATATGCAGCCAAGTGAACTCCTTATACCATGCTGGTTGAAACCGAAGTATTTTTACTTTTAAATTCTGAGTTGGAAATTTGGTTGGTATTGTAACTGGCTGGTTTGGTGCCAGATATGTATTACTTTCACAAATATTAACTTGTGATTGATTAAACACATTTTCTGTTTTATTAAAATTTAAGTTGGCTTGAAAGGACTTTTCTTCAGACTCGCCAAAGCAGTGTTTTTTAGGAGATTGTAGTTCAGTTGGTGAATCCTGTTCTCTTTTGATTAAGAAACGATCCATGCTCAAAATATTACTCAAATCACGCTGATTTATATTAAGTTCACTTTTACACACAAACACATTAGCAAATACGACATAAACTCATTTATTTACAAAACATTTAACAAACCACACGCCACACTATTTATTCTTAATATTCACAAGATTGCTGCAACTATTCGAAAAAGTTAAGAACTTGCAAATAAAACAAAATAATTTACTAATACAATAACAGTGTCACCAGCCTAAAAACTATTTTAGCAGCGCTAGTGTCTATACAAATGAAGCAAGATCCGCCTATTTAATAAGGTCATTTAAATTTAAAATAGCTAATTTCAAGAATTAAAAAAAAACTATTCAAATAAATCAATAAATTCTCTATTGAATTTAAGGGTAAAATTTTGGGGGGGACGTGTCCCCCCCGTCCCCTCTACCAGGCACGTCCATGCTTTCTCATCTAAAAAGATAGTATTGTAATCGTGAAAAAAAAACCTAACTCAATATTTGGATGAATTTTTACATTTTATGTGCACATTAACCCAAAAAAGTGTATGTCTGTCTGTCCCGGTCCACGGATCCATATTTGGTCTGATGGACTTTGTTCAAACTTGATATTTATATTTTATAGGGCTATATCTCCAGACTTTTTTTCATTTTGACTCCAGCCCTTAAATTAAGGGTAGTTTACTTATGAGTGATTTTAGAAAATTCAGAATATTTAGAAAATGGTTTAAACGATTTGATTCTAAATTGGTATCTTGAGAGTGTATGTCATTACAAATAAAACGGTAGATTTGTTGTTTTTTGACGGGGTGGAGGGGGACATTCGTTCAAGGGTAGTTTACTGAAATAGGTTTTCAAAAATGTGAAATATTTTAAAAACAGCTACAACAATTTGGTTCCAAATTAATATTTTGGAAGTATTTTAAATTACAAATAGTAGGCTACTGTATACTTGTTTTTTTGAATAAAAAGTTAGTTAAGGGTGGTTTACCTATGACTGATTTAGCAAAAACCATATATATTTAAAAAAGTCGTTTTAACAATTTGGTTCCAAATTAATATTTTGAGAGTGTTTTGCATGTCAAATGAAAGTGTATACGGGTACTTGTTTTTTGAGTAAACAATCATTAGGCCTAATGGGTAGTTTACCGATGGATTTATACTTTAATTTGAATGGAATTATTTTTAAATTTCTCAAACGATTTAGTTCAAAATGATTATCTTGCAAAGTTTCTACATTTTACATCATTTTGTATGGGTTTTTCTTAAAAAAATGTTTTGAAAATATATAAAATTATTTTGGTATAAATTGGTACCTGGAGACTATTTTACATGATAAATAATAATGCACGTTTATTCTTTTTAAATAAAATTATTCAAAGTTAGCCTAATTTACTTATGACAAATTTTTGAAAATATTAAATTTTTTAAAGATATTTTATTTCTATTTTTACAAATTAAAAATAATTTGATAGTATTTAATAAATAACTGATTTATGAAAATTTAAATTTTCGCTTAAAAAAAAAGATTAAATGAAGAATGTTTATTGTGATTAACACTATTATGTTTTGTTATGATGAAAACTTACTTTAGGGTAGTTTCCTGAAATTCTAATTTTGGGTATTTTGTTCCAAGCTGTACAACGAATGATGAGAAAGTGTGTGCTATTGTGCCGTACCATTTGTTTTTAATATATCTCGTAATAAACTAAAGGATAATTGGAAACTAAATTTAATTGACTATATTAATATTTATTCTGCACTGATCGTTGTTTTTCCTCGTCTTCTCCGATTGGTGATTCACTCACAGTTGACAAACACTCGTCGGGAGTTTCCTGGTCGACAAGGAAGAGCAAGCAACTCATTGTAGTACCAGAGTGATGGGATATAAAGATCGTCAGGTGAAGTTCCTGATCGGCTTAAGTCATTCAATTTTTATAAATTCCTTCCGAAAAGTTGAACGCAGATTATTTTATTTTTTGTCCAACTCTTTCCCAACAAGGTTGTCATAAGCCGCTGCCTTTCGAGCTTTGTGGTTGTAATGTCAATGTCCTCAAAGTTCAGGCAAAGAGACAGAAGTAACATATTTCTCTATGGTTCAGGCAAAGTTCAGGCATAGAGAAAGAAGTAACATATTTCTCTATGGTTCAGGCAAAGTTCAGACATAGAGAAAGAAGTAACATATTTATCTATGGTTCAGGCAAAGTTCGGTAAGCTGCAATAAAAGCTAGCGCCGACTCTCTTTTGGAAGGTTGATTCACTTGAGATTTTGCCATTGTGGTGTTGGCGGGTAATTGAGAGATGTGGGATTCTAAGAATGAGCTACGTAGTTCTCTGTGGAAGAGAGCATCCATTTGCTCAGTTCTGAGGCCTGCGTTTTTATCTGTACAAACCGCGCAGTTCACAGTTTTTCCTTCAGCTATTACGTCACAATGCAAAATCGGTCAGTTTAACTGATAGTGTATGGACCCCTTTACATAGTTATTAAAGTTTCACTAATTAATACCGATTCCTCAATAAATACGTAAAAGTTGTTTTTATAGTAATGAAAGTATTAGATAAGGTCCCCCAACAATGTGTTTTAGAACAAAAGTTTGTTAATCATGAGTGTATTTATGGTTTGCTCTTCCTCAGCCTAGCCCCCTCACCCTCAGTAAAAAAATAAGGTTTAGAATAATTCAAAACGCATTAAAGTAGCTACATCTCAAAGTACCGTAACTTGTGAGCAAATTATATCTCCACCTCCTTTTTGATATAAATTAGGTTGATTCTGTAATCCGCGAGGGTGGAAAATTTGTCAATGACGTCCTCAAAAAACGTATCTTTGTTTTAGAGCTGACTAAGTAGCTCCCTATGAATTGTAATAATCGCCAAAGAAGATAGTGAAAGTGTTTTTTAGATAAGTTTTCATTCTTTTTGGACAAAATACATTTCTTTTTGATGAAACTGGTTGACAGTGGTGGCTCGTGTATAGGAACTGCGGAACTGCAGCACCCCGTATTTCCACTTGATATTATCGATAGCATTTAATATAATGAGTCCTTTTTTCTTTAATTATTTCTTTATTTTTGTAGTACAATATATATTCCTTAAGCTTAATGTCAGTACTTTAGTAGCCATCCCCCAGTTTATGAAAACGATAAAAAAAAACTCTTTGTATAGAACTGTGCGCTTCACAGTGCCAGCGACGTGGTGTTTGACTGTTGTGCGCATCCGCATATAGGAAGGGGGTGGGGAGGAAGGTGGGACTGCCAGATAGAGAAAGCACTGTTACAGGATCTGGAGTGATGGTGGAAGGAAGTTTTTTTTTACTCAGCGTGCGTTGTGCTTAAAAACCGTGTACTATATTCTTGAATGTGATAAAGCGTAGAAGAGTGTAGAGTTAGATTATTATTCTGCTTCCACCTATTTTATTTTATTAATTTTTTTCGGTTCTTTTATTTAGCAGAAAGACTAAATGCGCTTGCAGTACTTTCAATGGAGAAAAATGTCCTTAATTGACATCCAGAGATCAAGGAGAAAATTATTGAACTTTTTGCGCAAATTAAAACAAGAAGAATGAATTTCATTTTTAAATGAATAGATCAAGCTTGAACTTTAACAATTTAAGTTAAAGTAAGTAAAAATGTTTGGTGTTTTCTGTTAATATTTTATCAAGTTCTTGAATAAATTTTCTTTTTATACATGTTTTTTTCCCCTTTTACACAATTTTAAAACAAAGGCTAAACATTTTCTGGAGCAGCACCCCCACTAATTTTAGCTACGAGCAGCCACTGCTGGTTAAAAGCAAAGTAAGAACTAAAGAGAACCGTTTATAGACTTCCTGAAATACGTCAGAGTGCACCTCAATTTCGCGCAGAAGCTGAACTATCTTTTGGACACACACGTTGCTGTAGTTTTCATTTAGATACATTAAGTTCTAGCTATGTTTTAAACGTTGTGGCCTATTAAATACTGAGGGGTGGCACTCAGACAAGCTGCGCAATGCATCTAAAGGAAATTCCTTAAAATAATCAATAACTTAGACGAATCAGCCAGATCGATAAATGTATTTTTTTCGATATCTTGAAAACGTGTGATGATTTCCATCCAAATGTTTTCTATGAGTTTATACACCGGAGCTTTGTACTTAAGAAATTTGTCTTCGTCGGATTGCCTGTATTGACGTTTTTTCTATTATGAACGTTGTACTTTTTGCTCTATGAAAATATTCTCTACAAAAATCGTCATTTCTTTTGTTGTTAATCAAGTCATAATTACGTCTGATTTTTTATTTACAGTAAGAAATAGCTAAACCCTTATTTTGTAAGAGATTAAATAAAATGTGCGTGGAGATAAAAATATTATTAAAACCAGTGCCGAAAAATAGAACTCAAAATCGTTCAAAATGTTTAAAAAAACAATACTTTGACGAACAGATACTGAATCTGAGTCAGAGTTAATCCACTATGTTTTGAAACGCTTCTTTCAAGTCACTTCAATTTTCTATTATTGCGTGGATAGATTTCGATTTCGATGACACCTCATTGTTTGCTTTTGCTGAAATACATCTTCCAGCAATGGCGGTTGACACAAAAGTTTGTTTAACTGATTCATGGAAGAAATACACGATCCCTCTGACGTTAGCAATACATATCCAACATTCCGACATTTTGTTGAAGCTTTGCTGCAGAACCGAGTCCAAACAATGAATAAAGATGGCTTGGGGAGCCTCTTCCTTCACCATTTTTTAAAGACCATTTAAATGTTCGGACATAACCGTAGCTCCATCACATCACTGGCCAATCAGTTTCTTCTTCAAATCGAGTGGGGACAACATGTGATTTAAAAGTTCAAATAATCTCTGTGCTGTGCAATCCTTACTTACCTCATAGAAGCTTAGAAAATGTTTCATCAGTTCGCCATCTGGGTTTGAATACCTAACTATCACCGAGCATTGTGACGTTTGCGTAACGACTGTCGCATTATTAACCTCAACAGAACCAAATCCCTTTTTTTAATGTTATCGTAAATATAATCCGAGATTCACTAGACAATTCCATCCTGCGTGGTCTTCGAGTCACCAATGACTATATTTTTTTATTTTTTTCGTACTATATTTTAAGTTCTACCGAACCGAGCTTTAAAAATGTATTCAAGAGTTCTTTATAATTACCACTTTCTAAATAAATAGTCTGTTCCTCATTTCCACGGAATGCTAGCTCTTGCTTGCCTAATAACAAGACACGCTTTATAACAGCCTTAATGAAAACCCTATTTAATCTTACATTCTCATTGAAACGTTTTATATTAAGCTTGGAAGATTATTGTGGAACAACAAAAGTCGCGTTAAATTTCTTTTTCAGTTGTTTGAACTGTAACGTACGTTTTGAATGTTCGGAAGAATCGTTTTGCGAATGAAGGGCGCGGGATATATTTATGAAGGCTCCAAATCTTGTATTATTAAAACCATTTTTCCTTCCTCCAAGCAGGAAACATGGCCAACAATAAAGTTTCTGCACAAAGATACTTCCATATAGCCTCGTATTCTCCGTATATCATAAATTTATAAAATATACATTGTAAGGTTTCTCTGAGTTTTTTTCCTATAGGTAAGGGCTGGGGAGTAAAGATGCTCACCCACTGATGTGTTGCATCACGTTGCGTATCGAAGAGAATTTCTTCCGCCAGGGAAACTTACATGTATTCAAATGTGGAGACCGCCCACTGGTGCGTTGCGATCAGACGTCGCGAGAGAAGAGAAGTCTTGGGAGCAAACATGCGAGGGGGTAGGAGAAGCTAGGAGTCAAAATATTTAACCTTCGTCAACCTTCGAACACTTTCGGTAATTATCGGGTTGATTTCCTCTAATTTGTCACTCGGCAGCGAATGAGTCACGTGCTCACATTTTAATTACTGGGGTTATTGTTTGTGGCTGTTGCCCGAGGTACCTTGGAGTTTTTATTCTAAAGGTATGTTGTACACATTTAACAGATTAGTACCCACAGAAATAACTTTATTATTGTTTAATTGTATTATTTCTTGCAAATGTAATATTAAATTTATAAATTAAACCATATGATGTCACTTTTATTAGTATCAAAATAAAATAAAAATAACTCGGGAGTAACAAGGTAGTTGACTCCATATGTTTCAAGTCTCATCGAAATAGATTTAGTTAAAAAATGTATATTACATAAAAAGAGGCTAACAATTAATACAATAGAAGCACGACTAAAATCTCATCGACCTAAGTTGAAAATAGAAAAATAAATATCGTTACTAAAAGGTACTAGCTTAAGATAGATCATAACTAGTGACGAAATGAATGAGATATTCAATTGAATAAAATTAATATGGAAATAAAATCAAAACGACGTTTTAAAAACTTTAAGAAGCTTTATACTGTAAAGACTGAGGATGCGGTGAAGAAATTATGACGCTTCTTTTCGCCACGCAACACACCATTGGGCGGACACCGCTGAAACAACACTTCTCTTAGTCAAGCCACGCAACGCACCAGTGGGCGGACACCACTGAAACAACTCTTCTCTTCGTCACGCCGCACAACACACCAGTGGGCGGACACCCCTGAAACAACTCTTCTCTTCGTCACGCCACGCAACGCACCAGTGGGTGGACACCGCTGAAACAACTCTTCTCTTCGTCACGCCACGCAACGCACCAGTGGGCGGACACCGCTGAAACAACTCTTCTCTTCGTCACGCCACGCAACGCGTCAGTGGGCGGACACCACTGAAACAACTCTTCTCTTCGTCACGCCGCACAACACACCAGTGGGCGGACACCACTGAAACAACTCTTCTCTTCGTCACGCCACGCAACACACCAGTGGGCGGACACCGCTGAAACAACTCTTCTCTTCGTCACGTCACGCAACACACCAGTGGGCGGACACCACTGAAACAGCTCTTCTCTTCGTCACGCCACGCAACGCACCAATGGGCGGACACCACTGAAACAACTCTTCTCTTCGTCACGCCACGCAACGCATCATTGGCGGACACCACTGAAACAACTCTTCTCTTCGTCACGCCACGCAACACACCAGTGGCCGGACACCACTGAAACAACTCTTCTCTTCGTCACGCCACGCAACGCAGCAGTGGGCGGACACCACTGAAACAACTCTTCTCTTCGTCACGCCACGCAACACACAAGTGGGCGGATACCACTGAAACAACTCTTCTCTTCGTCACGCCACGCAACGCGTCAGTGGGCGGACACCGCTGAAACAACTCTTCTCTTCGTCACGCACACGCAACGCATCAGTGGGCGGACACCGCTGAAACAACTCTTCTCTTCGTCACGCCGCACAACACACCAGTGGGCGGACACCACTGAAACAACTCTTCTCTTCGTCACGCCGCGCAACGCATCAGTGGGCGAGCACCTTAAAAACCATTCTCAGGATTCATTGTTGCAACTCCACGCATTATTTAAATCATTGTTATATTTTAAACAATGTTTACAAGTATTACAATATGTTCAAGGTTTCATTTAAAACTCAATGCACAATAGAACAATAAAATATAATCCAACTAACATAGTTTATATGAGATTTAGACAGCATAAAATAATTAAAACATCAAAACAAAATTAACGACGCGCCTACTCATAAACGCAGCAAAGTCTGGAGGTGATTGCTGGTGAATGACAGTACGATCCCAGTCAGTTAGCTCCACAGATTAATTTAAAACTAAATATATGACAAGACTTTTAGTTTGTGTTTAAATTTTGGTGGTATGTTTTTCTGCATATATGCGGCCATCTAGGATTAGGACATCTCTCGGCACATGCGTAGCTCAAAATAAAGGGCCTCGGTGGTTCAGTAGCTATTTCATTTGGATTGTAATTATTTTGTATTAATATTATTTTCATATTATTTAGATTTTGTACATAGACATTGTACAACTATTTGATGTTTAACAAAAATATAATAGCTAACAAACAAACCATCTCATCCTTGCTTTTATCTCATGTAGGTACCCCCTGTACCCCAACTCTAGACCTTACATCTTCATTTCTAATCCTATCTCTTCTAGTGACAGCTAGCATACCCCTCAAAAACTTCACTCCCATGGCCTCCACTTTCCTTGTTTCTCTTTTATCCAAAGTCATATGTATGTATCTATATATTTATATATATCTATATATTAAATTTTTAGAGAGTAATCGGAGTCTACCATCTGCCAACAATACACCATCTGTCCACACACTACCGACAGACAAACTACTAACGCACTACAAATTGCAAGAACAATACAAAATTGTCCAAACTACTGCCAGCACACAACAAATTTCCCTCGTATTAAACTTTGAATGACCTTAATAATTTATATATGAGCATAGTACAAAAGCACAGTATAGTAGACTATACGTGGTGCAAAAGGAGATTTACTTTCGTTAAAAAGGGAGACAGGGGCATAATGCATCGATGCTATTATTTCTGTACTTCCTAACAATTTTAAATTTTAATGGCATTTTTAATTTGTGTAGCGGTTTACCTTTTGAATATTAACTTTCGGTGCTTTAATTGCATTGCATTTGTTTTAAGCTTTAATTAAAATTATTTTCAGTCTTAAGAGGGAATGTAGAAAATATCCCACATCAATCTGTCCCATCAACACCATTATTCTCCATACTGCGTGCACTACTGTTCAATGTTATGTCATTTTAATGTTATTCCCTCTTTAACCGAGAAGTAGCTAGGAACAATGTTTTTGAAATGGTTACTACTTGCGTCACAATCAACAAGACAAGCTGCGCAGACCCATTTCTACAATCTCGCGCATGCTATCGTTAGTAATTGGCAACAGGGTGTCAGGATCATGACAGTTATTGTTTGGTTGCATGAAAGTACGTATTACACTAGTTCACATCGAGTGCAGCTAACATATCCTGTCGTTTTTGATCACTCGCAGATAAAAAAGGATATAGAAATGGAATGGCGAAGGCCAAAGATACACTACTGAAGGTAAAGATGTGACCGAAAAACACAATATAGTATATAAAACAACTCTTTGGATGAAAATAAAAAGCCATCCGAGGCTGCGTTTCGGAATTTTTACAA
The DNA here is from genome assembly GCA_902151425.1 of Timema shepardi. Classification (NCBI taxonomy): domain Eukaryota; kingdom Metazoa; phylum Arthropoda; class Insecta; order Phasmatodea; family Timematidae; genus Timema; species Timema shepardi. The sequence continues at coordinate 38,795 of CABFVX010004749.1, forward strand.
GTATGTGAAAAAAATATATATATTCCAGGATGTACCATATTTGACCTAATAATAGTCCCGGCTACTATTAACACGTTTGGGCTACTTTTTACCCCAGATACAAATGGATCCTCCGGATATATATAAAAAATCTTTCTAATCCTCCCAGACTAGCATCAAAACGGCCGCTTCTAGTATACCCTATAATTTGATGTTTGGAAAAATTCCCTCTCTTTTAGCGCGCCTAATATGGTCTTATCACGTGATTCTCACCTGTTTAAGCCTTTGTTGCAGGATCCAATCCAAAAACACCCTTTGTTCTGTTTCAAGCCTTCTAATTTTCGGCCCAGCACCAGGGAGACGTTTTCGTCTTTCCGGTTCCTTTTTGAGTTGTTGTTTTATTTTTTTCCACTCCCGCACTTGTTTCGTATTAATGTCATAATGTTTAGCAGTCGCCTCGTTGCCGTGTGTCTCGGCATACATAATCACTTCTCGTTTAAAATTAATCGTAAAACTACGTTTTCTACTCGACATGGCTTTCACGATGTTCACGGTATGAAAACTAGTCGATGACTGAGGAGTAGGATTCACGCTTAGTTGAGTGACATGGCCCTTTCACAGTAGCGGCTCGTGTATAGGCACTGCGCAACTGCAGCACCCCCTATTTCCAATTGATATTATCGATAATATTTAATACAATTAGTCCTTTTTTCTTTTATTCTTACTTTATTTTTGTAGTAGCCTACAATATATTATTTTCCTTAAGCTTAATGTCAGTACTTCAGTGTCCATCCTTCAGTTTATGAAAAAGATACAAAAATCTTTGTATGGAGCTGTGCGCTTCACAGTGCCAGCGAAGTGATGTTTGACTGTTGTGCGTATGCGCACATAGGAGGGGGGTGGGGAGTAAGGTAGGACTGCCAGGTAGAGAGAGCACTGTTGCTCTCGCAGTGCCGGATCTGGCGTGCTGGTGGAAATAAGTTTTTTTTTACTCAGCGTGTGTTGTGCTTAAAAACCGTGTACCATATTCTTAAATGTGATAAAGTGTAGAAGAGTCTAGAATTAGATTATTGTTCTGCTTCCAGCTATTTTATTTCATTCATTTTTTTTCTGTTCTTTTATTTAACAGAAAGACTAAATGCGCTTGCAGTACTTTCAATGGAGAACCATTTCCTCAATTGTCATCCAGATATCAAGGAGAAAATTATTGAACTTTTTGCGCAAATTAAAACAAGAAGAATGGATTTCATTTTTAAATGAATAGATCAAGCTTGAACTGTAACAATTACTTTAAAGTAAGTAAAAAAGATTTTTGAAAAACATGATGAAAATGGTAATAAGGAAGCAGATATACTATGATTGTAGAATTCAATGTAAAATATTATTTAAGATAAAGATAATAAGAAAAAATTAATGTGAAATATAACACTTTTAATGAATATATCTGTGAAGATTAGTTAAAGTGGATATTGTCAATTTAACATTAACGTTACAGTTACATTATGATATAGAGTTGAATGTAAATTATTATATAGATGAAGATAATATATAAAGATAAGTTAGAGTGGATATCGTCAATTCAACATATAAGATTGAATATAACATAAAAAGTAAAAAACACATTAAAATGTTACATTAAACAAGTGAACTTGTAACACAATAAAATTATATAACTTAACTAAACCATATCTACAGATTATCCATGACTAGTATGATATTAAATTTGTAATTATACACTTGAAGAAGTAATTAGAAATTGGTTGAATTGAAAAATTGACAATGTTAAATAATTTTAAAAAAAAATTTAAAATTTTATTGAATTCTATTCTCTTATCTGAGTCCCATACTCCTTTTGCAGGCTTCGTAGAGAACGCCCTTATTTAGTGTTGTTACATGTTTCGACGCTCTACGGCATCATCCTCAGACTAGATTGAAGAAAAACAAAGAAATGCAACCAGTTATGGTCCAAGTAAATGGGCGTTGGCCAATATGATAGAACAATTTGGAAAAGGAAAGGAATTAACATGAAAACTAAACCACTGTGAAAGAATGCAGCATTTAATGGTAAGCATGTTATTTCATTCTTCAAAGTGGTAATATAAATATATTAGGAAATATTTCACCAATGTTATTATTTTAAGGGGGTAACCCTCACCCTCTCCAGGTTTGCCTGAATTAAACACTTCATTGATTGATCTTATGACATTGTTTAGTTTTAAGACTTTTCATTGACTAATAAAAAGATTTACATGAGATATGTTTGTTTCATTACTTAAGTTATGTGGCTTATGTGCCATAACCAAACCCAGACATAATTCAACTATTTAATGCATGGGTCATGATACGCCCAGGTTTAATTTTCATGTTTGGGGTTATTTTTAAACTTATAGAGAAAACAGTGAGATATAGTTTAAAAAATATAATATAAATCCATTAAATTTTATACTAGAGTATACCCAAATCTATTACATATAATGTAAGCTTATTTATTTATTTATCAGAGAAAGATTAATTCCTTTTTTATTGGATAAGACTGCTACAGCAGTCATCCAATGAACAAATTGGGCCATGAAGCCACTGATATAAATATCCGTGTAATAAAACCTTTTTCTACAATCCAATGTACATATTAATAACCTTATCTGAAAGCTATAAACATTACTAGATTGAATTTAACATTTTCTTATGTCAAGTCGTGATATGCAAATACAAATACTAAAAAATAACACATAATAGGTAGTAATTTATTATCAATGTTTACCACTATTCCTATCACAACTGGAGTTTATACAACATTAATCTATCAAAGCACTTGTTTTGTATGCATTCATTTCATTCTCAACCTACTCCCCGTCCAAAGAAAGAACAATGTGTGGATTTGGTAAAATTTAATTCCCGATATAGTCATCGATGTTTTATTGATAAAATATCGAATGGGGATTGAATTTTTGTTCTAAATCGATAAAATAACACGTTTAACAGACCAACCAATATTGTGTATTGTATCTGTAGATAAAGAAAAGGCGCAACTAAAAGAACACGGCCCAACTACTTTTACTTGAGTATTTCTGCTAGAATCGAGTACAATCAGATTACGACACACAAAAGGTGTAGTCGACTACTTTTATTCGATTCTTCCCATCACTATAGAGTTCACTGAGCATAGTAAGTGAGCGGAGCAGTGCTGCCAATTCACATTAATAAAATTCTTACCAGAAATCAAAAGTGTCTAATTTCTCACTAGATTTGAATAAATTTAAGCTAGATTTTCAATATTTATTTTTTAACAGTGACTAAAGTTTGTTGGAAAATAAAATAAAATATTAGTCTCTTTAAAATTATAGAAGTCGATACATGCTCTAAAATATATTGACCTCAAATTAATAATCTTATGAGTTAAATAAGCTTTAAAATTACTGTTCTAGTATGCACTGCAATCTTTAAAGGGAATGAATACTTCATGTTTAAGAAAATACATTTACAGCCCACTTGAAAAGAGAACTAGAGCACTAATGACAAACTTAGTTTAAATTCACCTATATTGGTTTGATTACAAATTAATTTTGGAAGCATCTTTAAGAAAAATAAAAACTACGGTGAACAGTGATACTATTAATACAAAGATAGTCAATATTTATAAATAACAGTAAAATAGAGTAAAATTTTATCAATGTTGGCTGCAAACATTTTGTTTATATTTTCTTAAAGGTGCTCCTAATGTCCATACGTTTAACTTCTGTTCTCCTGGCCTAAAGTGTATAATCGACCAAGACTGGCTTATTTAGGATAGGAATATCCTCCGCAGCACATCCCTTACCTTAAAATACATGTTTAGTAAAATAAAAACTAATTACATCAATGTGTTTAATTGGAAATCATAAATAATTTAGAACGCTATGCTTTTCAATATTTTATGTAATGATGGCAGCTTTATAGGAGTCCATGAATTTCAAATAACTACTTATTTAAATAATTTGATTGAATTAAAATACTGATTTGGCTGCAATATAGTACACAAGTAGTAAGTTAAGACAATTCCATCCTGCTGCCCTCTACCAGAAGTGTGACAAAGCTTTTACGTTAAACGTTTCTTCTGTTAAACCTCAAGTCAGCCATTGGATATGATTAAAGGTGTATATTTCAAAGCTGTCTGAATTGATACAATTCCATTTTTTGTGGATATAATTCAGGTTTTTCACAAAAGAAGTTTATTACAAAACTGTCGGAATGGATACCATTCCGAGTGGATACAATTACAGTTTTTGTGGGTATAGCTCAGGTGGATACAATTCAGGATTTTTACAATACCTGTGTATTAGAAAACTATCGGAATGGATACAATTCCGAGTGGATACAATTCCAGTTTTTGTGAATATAATTCAGGTTTTTCACATAAACAGTTTATTACAAAATTGTTGGAATGAATACCATTCCGAGTGGATACGATTCAGTCCCCTCCATAAAGGATGGTATTGTATTTAGAATCTCTATCCCTAAATCAGCTGAACATAACAAATAACTGTTGACAGCACAAAGACAATGAGTTGCAGGCTACCAATATTTCAGCCTCCACTTTTCTCCTTAGGTGAGTAGCAAATACGTGTGATTGCTTGGCATTGTAGTTCTACCCCTTCCCTCTAATCTAATGCAAAGGACAAAGCTAATTTTAACTCATCACACATAATTCCCGCCTACCCACTTAGCTAACAGGTCTACAGCGCCAGTACTTAAAAGAGATTTACAACGCTAACTACTATTGAATCTTATTAGAACTTTACAGGGTACGTAATTCACCACCTTCCTCTAAAGCTGTGTTTGGCAGATGTAATGTTTTTTAAAATAATGGAGTGCGAACAGACTGGACCATAGACATATTTAAAAACTGAGAAAGAGAAAACGAGAGCGAGAGAGCTAAACCCATATTTTTTGTATATTAACCTTAAAAATAGATATGTATTTAAAGACGGTACATTATTTGTTTAACCTCAATCCCAGTCTTAGGATTTAAAGATTATACATGTGCAAGAGGGATGAACGCATACTTTTCTGGAAGTTAAGAAGGGATCGTATATATTTAACCTCAATCCTAATATATACTTCACAATTTAGAACATGAGCTGGATGGAGGATGGAAAAAAGGCTTAATGTGAGGGCATGATCTGGATAGAGAATGTAAGAGGGAATATATAAGGGAGCTATACTTAATGTAAGCTAATAGTTGAGGAAGGAAGCCACGCGCATGCGCTAGACGCCCGAACGCAGCGTCGGAGAACAGTCTACGGTCTATACCCTCAGATCCATCACAGTTTAAATTTACATTAGATAGTGACGTCACGATACCGGCTATTTTATTGGCGTACCCTCGGAATCCTACCTATTAGCGGGTGGGGTGGAGGGGATAAAAAGGCAGACATGCACCCCTACACCGCGCCGGATGATCGAGCGTCGTTATTGGCGTACCCTCGGAATCCTACCTATTAGCGGGTGGGGTGGAGGGGATAAAAAGGCAGACATGCACCCCTACACCGCGCCGGATGATCGAGCGTCGTTATTGGCGTACCCTCGGAATCCTACCTATTAGCGGGTGGGGTGGAGGGGATAAAAAGGCAGACATGCACCCCTACACCGCGCCGGATGATCGAGCGTCGTTAATGGCGTACCCTCGGAATCCTACCTATTAGCGGGTGGGGTGGAGGGGATAAAAAGGCAGACATGCACCCCTACACCGCGCCGGATGATCGAGCGTCGTTATTGGCGTACCCTCGGAATCCTACCTATTAGCGGGTGGGGTGGAGGGGATAAAAAGGCAGACATGCACCCCTACACCGCGCCGGATGATCGAGCGTCGTTAATGGCGTACCCTCGGAATCCTACCTATTAGCGGGTGGGGTGGAGGGGATAAAAAGGCAGACATGCACCCCTACACCGCGCCGGATGATCGAGCGTCGTTATTGGCGTACCCTCGGAATCCTACCTATTAGCGGGTGGGGTGGAGGGGATAAAAAGGCAGACATGCACCCCTACACCGCGCCGGATGATCGAGCGTCGTTAATGGCGTACCCTCGGAATCCTACCTATTAGCGGGTGGGGTGGAGGGGATAAAAAGGCAGACATGCACCCCTACACCGCGCCGGATGATCGAGCGTCGTTATTGGCGTACCCTCGGAATCCTACCTACTAGCGGGTGGGGTGGAGGGGATAAAAAGGCAGACATGCACCCCTACACCGCTCCGGACGATCGAGCGTCGTTAGTGGCGTACCCTCGGAATCTTATCTATTATCAATCCACGACCTTTGATACCCGCGGACCATCATACGTTATATCTGCACTTTCATTATGACGTCACGACGCTGGCTAAGCCAATGGAAGCGTCGTGCCCTCGTAAGACTAAAAGTAACTTACCCACTTATATTTAATTAACCTGCAATTAAAGTATTCTAGAATGTCATAACCCTTGCTTTGTTACCAATGCTTATGGGTAAAAATAATTAAACGATAAAAATAATCTAATATTTAACATATATTAATATTATTAGCACCGCGTCTTACTACCCGTTCGGGTTATACGCACTTACGCTAATGTGCAATGGTAGGGTGATTGTGAGATGAAATGGAGGACCTACAGTTTAACGTGGAATCCGAACCATGGCGGAGGCCTGGCATTCCTCACATTCACAAGATGTCTTGTCAGAGGTGAAGGAAGGGTTTGGTAGTCAGATAAATCTTTGCCGGGACCGAGGATTGAGCCCCGGACGCCAGCATAGAAGTCTGACACCTTACCCCTAGACCACTAGGTCACCTGTAATATTTAACAAAAGTAAATAAATTACGTAAGCAAGAAGGGGAGGGGGGAAGGTGGAATATCTTATGATCCCTTAAGTGGGAGAAAGAGTGGTCTAAGATCATAATAAAAGAGGCTTACGTAACTTTAAAAACGGCCCCTAAAATTGTTTCGGCTCTAGGCCGAGATACATCCAGGTGGCATCGTGAAAACCACTTATTTGGGTTCAAGGGGGTCATGAAACATCAAAATCTAGAGTTAGATTTTTTTTTTAACAATCATAATACTTCCTCCCTACAAAGAGTCGCGAGAAAGTAAATGGTAAACAAAGAGTTCAATTCAAATAATACAGTACCCAGAATCACGTTTCATAAGGTAGCATTTTACTCTCTGAAATACAGTAAGAGTTCGATTATCCAACCTCACGGAAAAAACAGCCTAATGTCAAATTAGTGGAAGTATATACAAATTCTTAAGGCTGCCAAGGTTGCTGAAATTTTGCCAATCAGATGTTGCGCTTAGGTTAAATATTGATAAAACTTTTAACAAAAGCTTACACAAATTTAGCGTTTACTGAAATGAACAAAAAACTATTTTATACGATCTTATAAATACATGGACTTGTAAACATGGGTTTAAAGGTGACATTTTCCCCTCTGAAAAGTCCAAAACTCTCCATATTTCGGTTGATTACTAAGAACTAAATGCCCGGGAGACGAAAGGTAACTGGTAGAGGAAGTTAGAATGGATATTTGTGAATAGAATAATGTCATTTTTTAGGAAGCTCAAACATAAATAGTTTGTCATATGTATTTTCCTCCTCCCCTGTTTGTTCTCCTACTGCCGGAACAGATCCACACAGGAGCGTTATAAACACACTTGGTTTCTGGCGTTTAGGAATCTATGATCGACTATTCTATAAATAGTGCCATAACGCGATCATTGAATAGTCCTACCTTTATACAAGACGCGCCCGTCTCTCCTCGGTGAACGTAAGTTTTAAGCGGCAAAAGTCGCCGGGAAAAGCCGTTTCCGTCAACACCGTATGTAGCTGAAACATCGTTCGGAAGTCTCTCTCCGGTCGTAGTAAGTATACGAATCCCGTATCTCGCCTTAAACTTGGTCAACCAACCGTCACTTGCTCGAAAGTCGTTTTTCTTGTAAATGTCCTCGTATAGAGATAGAGCTTTTTGCCGCAACAGTTTCGCCGTGACGGGCGTGTCGCGTCCACGTTCTTGCAGGAACCACGAATAGAGCGCTTCTTCTAACAGAGGATGTCCACCAGTCTTGACGGTTTGCCGCCGTCCTTTCCCCAAATCTACTGTTTTTATAAAGTTTTCTATCTTGTCCCTGTTCTTCTTTATGTCGTAAATAGTCGCCCGGGCCATATTGTGCGCTCTGGCCACGTAGCTCATCAAAACGCCGCTGTCCAATTCTCTTAAAATATCCATTTTCACGTTCAAGGTTAGTGTTTCGTGTTTACGTTTCTTAACAGTCGACATTTCGTTCCAAAAACACACGTAAAAAAAACCTCGCTGAATTGATACACGTGTTTCCCGCGTGAGACGTAATGTCGAACTAAAGAGCTAGATGGTGCCACAGACACTGCGCCTAGCGTGCTGGAGAAGGAAGGGGAGAGGGGTAACTGGGCGTGTCGAACTATCGAACGTAGGATTATCGAGCTCATATTGTGTTTTGTTTTGTTTTGTTGTATCTAGGCCCGGTGCAAGGGGCTTCACGTGCCCTAGTATTATTTATAAAACTACTACTCTTCTACCCCTCTCGATCAATGCGTGCAAAAATATTATCGATTCTTCCATATTCTTTTTGTCTTAATACCTTCGAAAGGTTTTAATTAAATATCAAAGTGATTAATCGACATAGCAACCTTAATGTCAATTAAAGGATTTATATTGTTGATCAATCTTTTAAAAAAATATATATATATATATATATTTATTATTCATAATGTTAGATCAAATATTTGGTTGTTATATATTTGTTTAGAAAATATTATCTTTTTTTAAATTTCATTTTTAGCACCGCGTTTCACTACCTGTTCAGGCTATACGCACATGTCCTAATGACGCTAATGTGTTAAGAGATGAGGAAGGCTGAATTTAGAGGACGTGTACCCGCATTGGCGTGGAGGGATAGTGGAAAACTATTTTGGATTAAGTAAAGTACACACGACTGGGATTTGAACCCTGATCTCCCTGTCATCGGCAATCTAATCTAATACGATAGTGATAACTTAGACTATGCGGCCACCGATGATTTGACATTTTATAAAACATTCTAAAAATAATTGTTGTAAGGAGCGTTATCTTACTTAATTTGAACGGTAAAGGAGAAAAAGAGACAAAAGTCCAATTTTAACCCAGGTTTAGGTGTTACCATCTGTTAGAGTGAGACAAACATGATACCTTTCTAATCCACTTTAGATTATGGTTGAGAGAGGTGTGTCATATATAAGGTGGGGATGTAGGGCTCTGTACATATCATATTATTCGTGACATCACAGGCCACAAAAACTAATCGTCTGCAAACAACACCCACCCAATGCCTCCAACTACAGTACGATTGAAACATACACTATGTTTCAGATCCAACAAAACCATTAAAAGTTCAACTTATTAAACAAAACAGTTGGGAGGATGTTTTCCCGAACGTGTGGACAGCACTTCGGATCTTTGTAACTAACTATACCTGTCCCGTTCATGTGAACAGCACTTCGGATCTTTGTAACTAACTATACCTGTCACTTTCATGTGGACAGCACTTCGGATACTGGTAACTAACTATACCTGTCACTTTCATACTTTCATGTGGACAGCACTTCGGATACTGGTAACTAACTATACCTGTCACTTTCATGTGGACAGCACTTCGGATACTGGTAACTAACTATACCTGTCACGTTCATGTGGACAGCACTTCGGATACTGGTAACTAACTATACCTGTCACGTTCATGTGGACAGCACTTCGGATACTGGTAACTAACTATACCTGTCACGTTCATGTGGACAGCACTTCGGATACTGGTAACTAACTATACCTGTCACTTTCATGTGGACAGCACTTCGGATCCTGGTAACTAACTATACCTGTCACTTTCATGTGGACAGTACTTCGGATCCTGGTAACTAACTATACCTATCACTTTCATGTGGACAGCACTTCGAATCCTGGTAACTAACTATACCTGTCACGTTCACTAAAGGTGAACGTAGTTTCAATAAATTTAAACTCATTAAAACATATTTGAGTTCCTCTATGTTTGAGGAAAAGCTATCGGATTTTGTCAATTGAAATTGTCATTGCCCAGGTATTAAATTATTTTGATTTATTTAGTAAATTTCCCAGCGTTAAGGCGGGAAAGGTGCCGGTGACCTGGTGGTCTAGGGTAAGGTGTCAGACTCCTGTGCTGGGGTTCCGGGGTTCAATCCTCGGTCGCACCACGGATTTATCTGATTACCAAATCCTTCCTTCAACTCCACAACTTGTGAATGTGGGGAATGCCAGGCCTCCACCATGGTTCGGATTCCACGTTAAACTGTAGGTCCTCCATTTCATCTCACAAACCATTTCATCTCACAATCACCCTACCATTACACATTAGCGTAAGTGCGTATAACCCGAACGGGTAGTAAGACGTGGTGCTAATAGAAAAGAATAGGGAGATACAGATGCCCATCTAAAAATATATAATATATTTTTTAAATAAAACACTTACCTACCAAAATTGTTATTCCGAACAAAAATTTTAGTCATCCTAACAGTCATTGCGAGGGCGCAATCCGAAGATCTCACACCACATAGAAAAATTGCCAGGGTCACCCACCCCTGCTTATGAGGTTTGAGATATAAAAGTTGTCCTGGAAAATGTGTGTATAATCGCGTAAAGACGGGTGTAACGTGTAATGTAAGCAACGGTGTTGTGTGATGCGACTCGTTCGTTCGGACGGCCGGCGAAGTCGCCCGGAGGCTCGTTCTCATCCGTCGGTTTTCAGACTGAGCACAGAGGCGCTCTCAGTGTGATTCGCGGCGGATGTGCGAATTAGAGTCTGCTTAACTACTTTACTTTTTTAATTCACTTACTTTCTTACTTCGAATGACTAAGATAAAATGACAAACATGTGATGTGAGGAGAAATCGCTCGAATGTATCGAGATATACAAAATAAAGAGACTTTGTGGAACCGGGAACACCCAAATTACTACAAAAACAATTTGAAGAATAACACCTTGTTATAAATACTCAAGACCATAGCCGGGAGGGGGAGGGGGGGTTCAAACCCCCGCACCCACCACAGAAATTTATGGGTCAAACAATATCAAAATGAATCTACAAGTACAAATTAGGGGGCTGTGTTACCATAAAAATCACTTCAGAGAGCTTCTAGGGGTGTTTAATATTTATAATTTTTTCTAGCTTCCGGCAAATGGGGGATGTGCCCACCAGACCCTCCCTGAAACTACTAGCTGGTTACGGCCTTGTAAATAAATACTTCTGTGGAGATTTATGCAGAGTAATGTAAAAATAAAATAATAAGTTTACTAGCGTCGGATCGAAGAGAAAAGGGCAGGACAAAAAAGAGCGAGGGTGCTGGGAAAGGTATTTATTGCATACATACTTATTATGTAATGATTATTTACAATACTTATTCTTAACTAATAATGCTACTACATTAATATCAACACACCTAATTATATTTTATTAATTAGTTTTATTGTAATATTGTAATCATTTTCTTATAGCTATACAGTACACCGAGCTACATAGGTTGCCCGTGAAGCGATGGTATTCCTAAGCGACAGACAAGCCACGAATACGAATCTTTATTTGATTTTGGCCCACGGTTTCACCCTAGTTATTCTATAGTTGGAACATAGATAACATTTAGGCGTAGTTTTCCTGGCTTGGAAATTTTCCTTCTTACATGAAGTAATCAGCTAACTCTTCTTTAATTTGTTTCGCTGCTAAAGCAGCTCGTATGGGCATATTCGGTAGTGTAAGTAGTGATGTCATATTAGCGTCATTCCTTCAAGTACCTTCGACTATCCTTCTGTTATCCTCATAGTCCATAGAGCCAGGTTATTTATATAAGTTTCGTGACGGAGCATTTCTTCTCAAAATATTGTGCAGATGTACAACTGCCATTACTACAGTCTCTGTGCTTTCAGACTGAACGAGCATTAGTTTTCTTAAAACTCTAAAACTGAGGTTATAATTTCAAGGACGTTTTCTCTGCGAGCTCTACTTAAACTGTAATTAAATATCCTTTCTTTAGAATCTTTAGGGTTATCATCTGGATAATGTTTCATAATGTTTTATGTTAGTGAGAAAGCCGAGTCACCCACAAAGACATAACTATGGCACATCTTTTCGACCTTCCATTGCGTTAGGTAATGGCAAACCTTATTTCCAGGAGTCTAGTTTTGTTTAAATTGACATCCTTAAATACACCACGATCTGAAATTCGTCCTTGGCTTCCAATATCCACAAATAAGTAATTATATTCACCGTCCACTAATGCAAACATCACTATACTAAATGACGACTTGTGGTTGCGAAATTCTGCGCCGCTGTTAATCGGAGCTTGCGTTATTACGGGTTTTCGCTCCGGAATGGACGCAAGGTGAGCATCCCAAACATCGGCGAGAGCGAGAAAATGCTCGCTCTTTTTGATTAATATCATCCTATTACAGCGTTGCTTACATATTACACGTTACACCCGTCGGTCCCCGGCTTATTATGACTTTCTCCCTTTTTTTAATTTGTACCCATCACATGAATAGTATTTTTTTTAACAATAAAAATAAATGATACGGTGCACTGTACAGACTTTCTCGCCCTTTAATCTTAAAATAGAGACATTTACAGAAAACTGGTAAAATTTGTGAAACTAAATAATAAACACTGTTACAGAAACACTCCACCAAAGAGCATGAATGTAATGATATACGCGGTCACAGAAACACTAAGAAAAGAGGAGAATCTCTGTCCACCAATATTGGCTTATAGCTCATAAATTATTTTATAAAAATATATTTCAAACAAAAGTTTTTTTATCTATTAGTACTAAATATTTATAGATAAGTTATCTCATATCTCAAATAGTTGCGGAGATATTATCAAATTTGAAAATTTCTGCATAAGTATAGTACCCTCAAAGTCATTGTCATGGGAAAATGAAAATAGCCATTTCGTTTTGTGATTTTAAATTATGTCTAGACTCTAGATACAAAATTTAAATCAAAATCGTTAGAGCAAATTTAAAGAAAATCGATTTTTTCTCTTTTTGCCCTTCAGTAAAGTACCCTTAATTTTAGGGCTAGATATATAATTTCAA